>JAZBJN010000034.1:0-25000 GCA_037127355.1 Schoenoplectus tabernaemontani
GACGCCCTCGTGCCGCCGAAAACGAGTCGGGAGCGCAAAACATGAAAACGGGACCGACGCCTCGAACCGCCGAAAACGAGTCGGGAGCGCAAAACATGAAAACGGGACCCGACGCCCTCGAACCGCCGAAACGAGTCCGGGAGCGCAAAACATGAAAACGGGACCCGACGCCCTCACGTACGCCGAAACGAGTCCGGGAGCGCAAAACATGAAAACGGGACACGACGCCCTCGGTACCGCCGAAAACGAGTCCGGGCGCGCAAATCATGAAAACGGGACCGACGCCCTCAGAACCGCCGAAAACGAGTCCGGGAGCGCAAAACATGAAAACGGGACCCGACGCCCTCGGAACCGCCGAAAACGATTCGGGAGAGCAAAACATGAAAACGGGATCCGACGCCCTCGACGCGAAACGAGTTCGGGAGCAGCGCAAAACAGAGAAAACGGGATCGACGTCCCGCACGCGTCGAAAACGAGCCGGGAGCGCAAAACATGAAAACGGGATCGGACGCCGTGCGCCGAAAGCAGTCGCGCAAAACAAACGACGCCCTCGGTCCGCGAAAACGAGTCGGGCGCGCAAATCATGAAAACGGGACCCAACGCCCTCGATACCGCCGAAAACGAGCCCGGGAGCGCAAAACATGAAAACGGGACCCGACGCCCTCGGTACCGTCGAAAACGAGTCCGGGAGCGCAAAACATGAAAACGGGACCTGACGCCCGCGGTACGCCGAAAACGAGTCGGGAGCGCAAAACATGAAAACGGGACCCGACGAAAACTCATGAAAACGGGACCCGACGCCCTCGCCGAAAACGAGTCCGGGCGCGCAAATCATAAAAACGGGACCCGACGCCCTCGGTACCGCCGAAAATGAGTCTGGGAGCACAAAATATGAAAACGGGACCCTACGCCCGCGGTACGGTCGAAAATGAGTCCGGGAGCGCAAAACGAGAAAACGGGAACCGATGCCCTCGGTACCGCCGAAAACTAGTCTGGGCGAGCTAATCATGAAAACGGGACCCGACGCCCTCAGAACCGCCGAAAACGAGTCCGGGAGCGCAAAACATGAAAATGGGACCGACGCTCTCGGTACCGCCGAAAACGAGTCCGGGAGCGCAAAACATGAAAACGGGACCCGACGCCCTTGGAACCGCCGGAAACGAGTCCGGGAGCGCAAAACATGAGAACGGGACCCGACACCCCCCGTACAACCAAAACGAGTCCGGGAGCGCAAAACGAGAAAATGGGAACCGAAGCCCTTTGTACCGTCGAAAAAGAGTTCGGGAGCGCAAATCAAAAAAATGGGAACCTACGCCCTCGGTACTGCCGAAAATGAGTCCGGGAGCGTAAAATGAGCCCGGGAGCGCAAAACATGAATACGGGACCCTACGCCCGCGGTAACGCCGAAAACGATTACGGGAGAGCAAAACATGAAAACGGGAACCGAGACCCCCGATACGGCCGAAAACGAGTTTGGGATCGCAAAACATGAAAACGGGACCCGAAGCCCTCAGAACCGCTGAAAACGAGTCCGGGAGCGCAAAACATGAAAACGGGACGCGACGCCCTCGGCACCGCCGAAAACGAGTCGGGAGCGCAAAACATGAAAACGGGACCCGACGCCCTCGGAACCGCCGAAAATGAGTCCGGAACGCAAAACATGAAAACGGGACCCGACGCCCTCGTTACCGCCGAAAACGAGTCCGGGAGCGCAAAACATGAAAACGGGAGCCGACGCCCTCGTGCGCGAAAACGAGTCCGGAGCGCAAAACATGAAAACGGGACCGAACGCCCTCGAACCGCCGAAAACGAGTCGGGAGCGCAAAACATGAAAACGGGACCGACGCCCTCGAACCGCCGAAAACGAGTCGGGAGCGCAAAACATGAAAACGGGACCGACGACGCCTCGAACCGCCGAAAACGAGTCCGGAGCGCAAAACATGAAAACGGGACCCGACGCCCTCGAACCGCCGAAAACGAGTCCGGGAGCGCAAAACATGAAAACGGGACACGACGCCCTCGTACCGCCGAAAACGAGTCCGGGAGCGCAAAACATGAAAACGGGACCGACGCCCTCGAACCGCCGAAAACGAGTCGGGAGCGCAAAACATGAAAACGGGACCCGACGCCCTCGATGCGCGCGCAAAAATGAAAACGAGTCCGGACGCGCAAAACATGAAAACGGGACCGACGCCCTCGGAACCGCCGAAAAGAGTCCGGGAGCGCAAAACATGAAAACGGGACACGACGCCCTCGTGCACCGCCGAAAACGAGTCCGGGAGCGCAAAACATGAAAACGGGACCCGACGCCCTCGAACCGCCGAAAACGAGTCCGGGAGCGCAAAACATGAAAACGGGACCCGACGCCCTCGGTACGGCCGAATCGAGTCCGGGAACGCAAAACATGAAAACGGGACCCGACGCCCTCTGGAACCGCCGAAAAAGAGTCCGGGAGCGCAAAACATGAAAACGGGACACGACGCCCTCGGTACCGCCGAAAACGAGTCCGGGCGCGCAAAACATGAAAACGGGACCCGACGCCTCTCGAACCGCCGAAAATGAGTCGGGAGCGCAAAACATGAAAACGGGACCCGACGCCCTCGTGTACCGCCGAAACGAGTCGGGAGCGCAAAACATGAAAACGGGACCGACGCCCTCGGAACCGCGTCGAAACGAGTTCGGGAGCGCAAAACATGAAAACGGGACCCGACGCCCTCGGCACCGCCGAAAACGAGTCGGGAGCGCAAAACATGAAAACGGGTCCCGACGCCCTCGGTACCGCCGAAAACGAGTCCGGGAGCGCAAAACATGAAAACGGGACCCGACGCCCTCGGCACGCCCGACCGCCGCAAAACGAGTCGGGAGCGCAAAACATGAAAACGGGACCGACGCCCCGGTGCCGCCGAAAACGAGTCCGGGAGCGCAAAACATGAAAACGGGACCGACGCCCCTCGACCGCCGAAAACGAGTCGGGGCGCGCAAAACATGAAAACGGGACCGACGCCTCGACCGCGAAAACGAGTCCGGGAGCGCAAAACATGAAAATGGGACCCGACGCCCTCGGGTACCCGCCGAAAACGAGTCGGGGAGCGCAAAACATGAAAACGGGACCGACGCCCTCGGAACCGCCGAAA
Organism: Schoenoplectus tabernaemontani; assembly: GCA_037127355.1. Lineage (NCBI taxonomy): Eukaryota > Viridiplantae > Streptophyta > Magnoliopsida > Poales > Cyperaceae > Schoenoplectus > Schoenoplectus tabernaemontani. Next base: position 3,135 of record JAZBJN010000034.1, read on the forward strand.
ACGAGTCCGGGAGCGCAAAACATGAAAACGGGACCGACGCCCTCGGTACCGCCGAAAACGAGTCCGGGAGCGCAAAACATGAAAACGAGACCCGAAGCCCTCGAGAACCGCGGAAAACGAGTCCGGGAGCGCAAAACATGAAAACGGGACCCGACGCCCGTGGTACCGCCGAAAACGAGTCCGGGAGAGCAAAACATGAGAACGGGACCGACGACCCCCCGAAAAAGCGGAAAACATGAACCGACGCACTGGTACCGCAAAAAAAAGAGTCCGGGCGCTCAAATCATCAAAACGGGACCCGACGCTCTTGGTACCGCCGAAAATGAGTTCAGGAGCGCAAAACATGAAAACGGGACCCTACGCCCGCGGTACCGCCGAAAACGATTCGGGAGAGCAAAACATGAAAACGGGATCCGATACCCCCGGGACGGCCGAAAACGAGTTCGGGAGCATAAAACGAGAAAACGGGAACTGACGTCCTCGGTACCGCCGAAAACGAGCCCGGGTGCGCAAAACATGAAAACGGGATCGGACGCCGTCGGTACCGCCAAAAACTAGTCCGGGAGCGCAAAACATGAAAACGGGACACGACGCCCTCGGTATCGCGAAAACGAGTCGGGCGCGCAAATCATGAAAACGGGACCCGACGCCCTCGATACCGCCGAAAACGAGCCGGGAGCGCAAAACATGAAAACGGGACCGACGCCCTCGAACCGCCGAAACGAGTCCGGGAGCGCAAAACATGAAAACGGGACCGACGCCCTCGAACCCGCGAAACGAGTCCGGGAGCGCAAAACATGAAAACGGCACCCGACGCCCTCGGTACCGCCGAAAACGAGTCCGGGAGCGCAAAACATGAAAACGGGACACGACGCCCTCGGTATCGTCGAAAACGAGACCGGGCGCGCAAATCATGAAAACGGGACCCGAAGCCCTCAGGACCGCCGAAAACGAGTCCGGGACCGCAAAACATGAAAACGGGACCCGACGCCCTCGGAACCGCCGAAAACGAGTCCGGGAGCGCAAAACATGAACATGGGACCTGACGCCCTCGGTAAGGCCGGAATCGAGTCCGGGAACGCAAAACATGAAAACGGGACCCGACGCCCTCGAAACCGCCGAAAAAGAGTCCGGGAGCGCAAAAGATGAAAACGGGACACGACGCCCTCGGCACCGCCGAAAACGAGTCCGGGAGCGCAAAACATGAAAACGGGACCCGACGCCCTCTGAACCGCCGAAAATGAGTCCGGGAACGCAAAACATGAAAATGGGACCCGACGCCCTCGGTACGGCCGGAATCGAGTCCGGGAACGCAAAACATGAAAACGGGACCCGACGCCCTCGGAACCGCCGAAAAAGAGTCGGGAGCGCAAAAAAGATGAAAACGGGACACGACGCCCTCGTGAAAACCGCCGAAAAGAGTCCGGGAGCGCAAAACATGAAAACGGGACCGACGCCCTCGAACCGCCGAAAATGAGTCGGGAGCGCAAAACATGAAAACGGGACCCGACGCCCTCGTACCGCGAATCGAGTCGGGAGCGCAAAACATGAAAACGGGACCCGACGCCCTCGGAAGCCGCCGAAACGAGTCGGGAGCGCAAAACATGAAAACGGGACCCGACGCCCTCGGAACCGCCGAAAACGAGTCGGGAGCGCAAAACATGAAAACGGACCCGACGCCCTCGGTACCCGCGAAAACGAGTCCGGGAGCGCAAAACATGAAAACGGGACCCGACGCCCTCGGTACCGCCGAAAACGAGTCCGGAGAGCAAAACATGAAAATGAGAACGGAGCGCAAAACATGAAAACGGGAAAACGAACCGACACACGTACCGCGAAAAAAAAGTGTCCGGGCGCTCAAATCATCAAAACGGGACCCGACGCGACGCTCTTGGTACGCCGAAAATGAGTCCGGGAGCGCAAAACATGAAAACGGGACCCTACGCCCCGCGTGCCGCCGAAAACGATTCCGGGGGAGCAAAACATGAAAACGGGATCCGATACCCCCGGTACGGCCGAAAACGAGTTCGGGAGCATAAAACGAGAAAACGGGAACTGACGTCCTCGGTACCGCCGAAAACGAGCCCGGGTGCGCAAAACATGAAAACGGGATCGGACGCCGTCGGTACCGCCAAAAACTAGTCCGGGAGCGCAAAACATGAAAACGGGACACGACGCCCTCGGTATCGCCGAAAACGAGTCCGGGCGCGCAAATCATGAAAACGGGACCCGACGCCCTCGATACCGCCGAAAACGAGTCCGGGAGCGCAAAACATGAAAACGGGACCGACGCCCTCGGTACCGTCGAAAACGAGTCCGGGAGAGCAAAACATGAAAACGGGACCCGATGCCCGCGGTACCGCCGAAAACGAGTCCGGGAGAGCAAAACATGAAAACGGGACCCGACGCCCCCGGTACGACCGCAAACGATTCCAGAAGCGCAAAACGAGAAAACGGGACCCGACGCACTCGGTACCGCCGAAAACAAGTCCGGGCGCGCAAATCATAAAAACGGGACCCGACGCCCTCGTTGTACCGCCGAAAATGAGTCTGGGAGCACAAAATATGAAAACGGGACCCTACGCCCGCGGTACGGCCGAAAATGAGTCCGGGAGCGCAAAACGAGAAAACGGAACCGATGCCCTCGCTACCGCCGAAAACTAGTCCGGGCGAGCTAATCATGAAAACGGGACCCGACGCCCTCAGAACCGCCGAAAACGAGTCGGGAGCGCAAAACATGAAAATGGGACCGACGCCTCGAGTCGCCGAAACGAGTCCGGGACCGCAAAACATGAAAACGGGACCCGACGCCCTTGGAACCGCCGGAAACGAGTCCGGGAGCGCAAAACATGAGAACGGGACCCGACACCCCCCGTACGACCAAAAACGAGTCCGGGAGCGCAAAACGAGAAAACGGGAACCGAAGCCCTTTGTACCGTCGAAAAAGAGTTCGTGAGCGCAAATAAAAAAAATGGGACCCTACGCCCTCGGTACCGCCGAAAACGAGTCCGGGAGCGTAAAATGAGCCCGGGAGCGCAAAACATGAATACGGGACCCTACGCCCGCGGTACCGCCGAAAACGATTCCGGGAGAGCAAACCATGAAAACGGGAACCGAGACCCGCGGTACCGCCGAAAACGAGTCCGGGCGAGCAAAACATGAAAACGGGACCCGTCGCCCTCAGCACCGCCGAAAACGTGTCCAGGAGCGCAAAACATGAAAATGGGACCCGACGCTTTGGGTACCGCCGAAAACGAGTCCGGGACCGCAAATCATGAAAACGGGACCCGACGCCCTCGGAACCGCCGAAAACGAGTCCGGGAGCGCAAAACATGAAAACGGGACCAGACGCCCTCGATGCGCCGAAAACGAGTCCGGGAGCGCAAAACATGAAAACGGAGACCCGAAGCCCTCAGAACCGCGAAAACGAGTCCGGGAGCGCAAAACATGAAAACGGGACCCGACGCCCTCGGTACCGCCGAAAACGAGTCCGGGAGAGCAAAACATGAGAACGGGACCTGACACCCCCGCAAAACGGGAAAACAAGAACCGACGCACTTGGTACCGCCAAAAAAGAGTCCGGGCGCTCAAATCATCAAAACGGGACCCGACGCTCTTGGTACCGCCGAAAATGAGTTCAGGAGCGCAAAACATGAAAACGGGACCCTACGCCCGCGGTACCGCCGAAAACGATTCGGGAGAGCAAAACATGAAAACGGGATCCGATACCCCCGGTACGGCCGAAAACGAGTTCGGGAGCATAAAACGAGAAAACGGGAACTGACGTCCTCGGTACCGCCGAAAACGAGCCCGGGTGCGCAAAACATGAAAACGGGATCGGACGCCGTCGGTACCGCCAAAAACTAGTCCGGGAGCGCAAAACATGAAAACGGGACACGACGCCCTCGGTATCGCTGAAAACGAGTCCGGGCGCGCAAATCATGAAAACGGGACCCGACGCCCTCGATACCGCCGAAAACGAGTCCGGGAGCGCAAAACATGAAAACGGGACCCGACGCCCTCGGAACCGCCGAAGACGAGTCCGGGAGCGCAAAACATGAAAACGGGACCGACGCCCTCGGAAGCGCCGAAAACGAGTCCGGGAGCGCAAAACATGAAAACGGCACCCGACGCCTCGGTACCGCCGAAAACGAGTCCGGGAGCGCAAAACATGAAAACGGGACACGACGCCCTCGGTATCGTCGAAAACGAGACCGGGCGCGCAAATCATGAAAACGGGACCCGAAGCCCTCAGGACCGCCGAAAACGAGTCCGGGACCGCAAAACATGAAAACGGGACCCGACGCCCTCTCGAACCGCCGAAAACGAGTCGGGAGCGCAAAACATGAAAATGGGACCGACGCCCTCGTAACGCGCGAAAATCGAGTCCGGGAGCGCAAAACATGAAAACGGGACCGACGCCCTCGAAACCGCCGAAAACGAGTCGGGAGCGCAAAACATGAAAACGGGACCGACGCCCTCGTACCGCCAAAACGAGTCCTGGAGCGCAAAACATGAAAACGGGACCCGACGCCCTCTCGAACCGCCGAAAATGAGTCGGGAGCGCAAAACATGAAAATGGGACCGACGCCCTCGCGACGCGAAAAAACGAGAGCGCAAAACATGGGAGCGTAAAACGAGTCCGGGAGCGCAAAACATGAAAACGGGACCCGACGCCCCGCGATACCGCCGAAAAGAGTCGGGAGCGCAAAACATGAAAACGGGACCGACGCCGAAAAACGAGTCCTGGGAGCGCAAAACTCGCGCCGAAAACGAGTCGGGAGCGCAAAACATGAAAACGGGACCCGACGCCCTCGGTACCGCCGAAACGAGTCCGGGAGCGCAAAACATGAAAACGGACCCGACGCCTCGGTACCGCCGAAAACGAGTCGGGAGCGCAAAACATGAAAACGGGACCGACGCCCTCGTACCGCCGAAAACGAGTCGGGAGCGCAAAACATGAAAACGGGACCGACGCCCTCGTACCGCCGAAAACGAGTCCGGAGCGCAAAACATGAAAACGGGACCACGGACCCGACGCGCAAAACATGAAAACGACGCACGCGCCGTACCGCCGAAAAAGAGTCGGGAGCGCAAAACATGAAAACGGGACCGACGCCCTCGTACCGCCGAAAACGAGTCCGGGAGCGCAAAACATGAAAACGGACCCGACGCCCTCGCGCGCCGCCGAAAACGAGTCGGGAGAGCAAAACATGAAAACGGGACCCGACGCCCCCGTGCGCCGAAAACGAGTTCGGGAGCGCAAAACGAGAAAACGGGACCGACGCCCTCGTGCCGCCGAAAACGAGTCCGGGAGCGCAAAACATGAAAACGGGACCCGACGCCCTCGTACCGCCGAAAATGAGTCGGGAGCGCAAAACATGAAAACGGGACCCGACGCCCCGTACCGCCGAAAACGAGTCCGGGAGCGCAAAACATGAAAACGGGACCGACGCCCTCGTGCGCGCCGAAACGAGTCCGGAGCGCAAAACATGAAAACGGGACCCGACGCCCTCGAACCGCCGAAAACGAGTCCGGGAGCGCAAAACATGAAAACGGGACCGACGCCCTCGAACCGCCGAAAACGAGTCGGGAGCGCAAAACATGAAAACGGGACCCGACGCCCTCGCACCGCGCCGAAAACGAGTCCGGGAGCGCAAAACATGAAAACGGGACCCGACGCCCCGTATCGCCGAAAACGAGTCCGGGAGCGCAAAACATGAAAACGGGACCGACGCCCCGACCGCCGAAAACGAGTCGGGAGCGCAAAACATGAAAACGGGACCCGACGCCCTCGGAACCGCCGAAAACGAGTCCGGGAGCGCAAAACATGAAAACGGGACCCGACGCCCTCGCACCGCCGAAAACGAGTCCGGGAGCGCAAAACATGAAAACGGGACCCGACGCCCCGGAACCGCCGAAACGAGTCCGGGAGCGCAAAACATGAAAACGGGACCGACGCCCCGTAACGCCGAAAACGAGTCGGGAGCGCAAAACATGAAAACGGGACCGACGCCCTCGTACCGCCGAAAAAGAGTCGGGAGCGCAAAACATGAAAACGGGACCGACGCCCCTGCGCGCCGAAAACGAGTCCGGAGCGTAAAACGAGTCCGGGAGCGCAAAACATGAAACGGGACCCGACGCCCTCGGTACCGCCGAAAACGAGTCCGGGAGCGCAAAACATGAAAACGGGACCGACGCCCTCGGTACCGCCGAAAACGAGTCCGGGAGCGCAAAACATGAAAACGGGACCCGACGCCCTCGAACCGCCGAAAACGAGTCGGGAGCGCAAAACATGAAAACGGGACCCGACGCCTCGGTACCGCCGAAAACGAGTCCGGGAGCGCAAAACATGAAAACGGACCGACGCCCTCGAACCGCCGAAAACGAGTCGGGAGCGCAAAACATGAAAACGGGACCCGACGAAAACCCGCCCGTGTACCGCCGAAAACGAGTCGGGAGAGCAAAACATGAGAACGGGACTCGACACCCCGCAAAACGGAAAACAAGAACCGACGCACTTGGTACCGCCAAAAAGAGTCCGGCGCTCAAATCATCAAAACGGGACCCGACGCTCTCTGTACCGCCGAAAATGAGTCCGGGAGCGCAAAACATGAAAACGGGACCCTACGCCCGCGGTACCGCCGAAAACGAGTCGGGAGAGCAAAACATGAAAACGGGATCCGACGCCCCGTACGCCGAAAACGAGTTCGGGAGCATAAAACGAGAAAACGGAACCGACGTCCCCGTGCACCGCCGAAAACGAGCCGGGTGCGCAAAACATGAAAACGGGATCGACGCCGTCGCACCGCCAAAAACTAGTCCGGAGCGCAAAACATGAAAACGGGACACGACGCCCTCGTATCGCCGAAAACGAGTCCGGCGCGCAAATCATGAAAACGGGACCCGACGCCCTCGATACCGCCGAAAACGAGCCCGGAGCGCAAAACATGAAAACGGGACCCGACGCGCCGAAACGAGTCGCTAAACATGAAAACGGGACCGCCGAAAACGAGTCCGGAGCGCAAAACATGAAAACGGGACCCGACGCCCGCACGACCGCGAAACGAGTCGGGAGCGCAAAACATGAAAACGGGACCGACGCCCTCGCATCGCCGAAAACAAGTCGGGCGCGCAAATCATGAAAACGGGACCCGACGCCCTCGAGACCGCCGAAAACGAGTCCGGGAGCGCAAAACATGAAAACGGGACCCGACGCCCTCGGAACCGCCGAAAACGAGTCCGGGAGCGCAAAACATGAAAACGGGAACCGGCCCCCGAAAACTAGCCGGGCGAGCTAATCATGAAAACGGGACCGACGCCTCGAAAACGAGTCCGGAGCGCAAAACATGAAAATGGGACCGACGCTCTCGGACGCCGAAAAGAGTCCGGGAGCGCAAAACATGAAAACGGACCCGACGCCCTTGGAACCGCCGGAAACGAGTCCGGGAGCGCAAAACATGAGAACGGGACCCGACACCCCCCGTACGACCAAAAACGAGTCCGGGAGCGCAAAACGAGAAAACGGGAACCGAAGCCCTTGTACCGTCGAAAAAGAGTTCGGGAGCGCAAATCAAAAAAATGGGACCCTACGCCCTCGGTACCCTCGAAAACGAGTCCGGGAGCGTAAAATGAGCCCGGGAGCGCAAAACATGAATACGGGACCCTACGCCCGCGGTAACGCCGAAAACGATTCCGGGAGAGCAAAACATGAAAACGGGAACCGAGACCCCCGGTACGGCCGAAAACGAGTTTGGGAGCGCAAAACATGAAAACGGGACCCGAAGCCCTCAGAACCGCGGAAAACGAGTCCGGGAGCGCAAAACATGAAAACGGGACCGACGCCCTCGTACCGCCGAAAACGAGTCCGGGAGCGCAAAACATGAAAACGGGACCGACGCCCCGTACGCCGAAAACGAGTCCGGAGCGCAAAACATGAAAACGGGACCGACGCCCTGCGCCGAAAACGAGTCCGGAGCGCAAAACATGAAAACGGGACCGACGCCCTCGTACCGCCGAAACGAGTCGGGAGCGCAAAACATGAAAACGGGACCCGACGCCCCCGCCGCCGCGAAAACGAGTCCGGAGCGCAAAACATGAAAACGGGACCCGACGCCCTCGAACCGCCGAAAACGAGTCCGGGAGCGCAAAACATGAAAACGGGACCCGACGCCCTCGGTAACCGCCGAAAACGAGTCCGGGAGCGCAAAACATGAAAACGGGACCCGACGCCCTCGTAACCGCCGAAACGAGTCCGGAGCGCAAAACATGAAAACGGGACCCGACGCCCTCGAACCGCCGAAAAACGAGTCCGGGAGCGCAAAACATGAAAACGGGGACCGACGCCCTCGGTACCGCCGAAAACGAGTCCGGGAGCGCAAAACATGAAAACGGGACCCGACGCCCTCGGAACCGCCGAAAACGAGTCGGGAGCGCAAAACATGAAAACGGGACCCGACGCCCTCGGAACCGCCGAAAACGAGTCCGGGAGCGCAAAACATGAAAACGGGACCCGACGCCCTCGGAACCGCCGAAAACGAGTCGGGAGCGCAAAACATGAAAACGGGACCCGACGCCCTCGGCACCGCCGAAAAACGAGTCCGGGAGCGCAAAACATGAAAACGGACGACACCTCGACCGCCCGGAGCGCAAAACATGAAAACGGGACCGACGCCTCGCGTACCGCCGAAAACGAGTCCGGGAGCGCAAAACATGAAAACGGGACCGACGCCCCTCGTACCGCCGAAAACGAGTCCGGGAGAGTAAAACATGAAAACGGGACCCGACGCCCCGGTACCGCCGAAACGAGTCCGGAGCGCAAAACATGAAAACGGGACCCGACGCCCTCGTGTGCGCCGAAAACGAGTCCGGGAGCGCAAAACATGAAAACGGGACCGACGCCCCCGCACCGCCGAAAACGAGTCCGGGAGCGCAAAACATGAAAACGGGACCGACGCCCTCGCACCGCCGAAAACGAGTCGGGAGCGCAAAACATGAAAACGGGACCGACGCCCTCGACCGCCGAAAACGAGTCCGGAGCGCAAAACATGAAAACGGGACCCGACGCCCTCGATACCGCCGAAAACGAGTCGGGAGCGCAAAACATGAAAACGGGACCCGACGCCCTCGGTACCGCCGAAAACGAGTCGGGAGCGCAAAACATGAAAACGGGACCCGACGCCCTCGGTGCACGCCGAAAACGAGTCCGGGAGCGCAAAACATGAAAACGGGACCCGACGCCCTCGCACCGCCGAAAACGAGTCCGGAGCGCAAAACATGAAAACGGGACCCGACGCCCTCGTACCGCCGCAAAACGAGTCCGGGAGCGCAAAACATGAAAACGGGACCCGACGCCCTCGGTACCGCCGAAAACGAGTCCGGGAGCGCAAAACATGAAAACGGGACCGACGCCCCGGTACCGCCGAAAACGAGTCCGGGCGCGCAAAACATGAAAACGGGACCGACGCCCTCGAACCGCCGAAAACGAGTCCGGAGCGCAAAACATGAAAACGGGACCCGACGCCCTCGTACCGCCGAAAACGAGTCCGGGAGCGCAAAACATGAAAACGGGACCGACGCCCTCGAACCGCCGAAAACGAAAGAGTCCGGGAGCGCAAAACATGAAAACGGGACCCGACGCCCTCGTGAACCGCCGAAAACGAGTCCGGAGCGCAAAACATGAAAACGGGACCGACGCCCCCGTACCACCGAAAACGAGTCCGGAAAACATGAAAACGGACCCGACGCCCTCGTACCGCCGAAACGAGTCCGGGAGCGCAAAACATGAAAACGGGACCCGACGCCCTCGGTACCGCCGAAAATGAGTCCGGGAGCGCAAAACATGAAAACGGGACCCGACGCCCGCGCACGCCGAAAACGAGTCGGGAGAGCAAAACATGAAAACGGGACCGACGCCCTCGTACGCCGAAAACGAGTCGGGAGCGCAAAACATGAAAACGGGACCCGACGCCTCGTGCACCGCCGAAAACGAGTCGGGAGCGCAAAACATGAAAACGGGACCCGACGCCCTCGGTACCGCCGAAAACGAGTCCGGGAGCGCAAAACATGAAAACGGGACCGACGCCCTCGGAGCCGCCGAAAACGAGTCCGGGCGCGCAAAACATGAAAACGGGACCCGACGCCCTCGATACCGCCGAAAACGAGTCCGGGAGCGCAAAACATGAAAACGGGACCCGACGCCCTCGAACCGCCGAAAACGAGTCGGGAGCGCAAAACATGAAAACGGGACCCGACGCCTCGTACCGCCGAAAACGAGTCCGGGAGCGCAAAACATGAAAACGGGACCCGACGCCCTCGCACCGCCGAAAACGAGTCCGGGAGCGCAAAACATGAAAACGGGACCCGACGCCCTCGGTACCGCCGAAAACGAGTCCGGGAGCGCAAAACATGAAAACGGGACCGACGCCCTCGTACCGCCGAAACGAGTCGGGAGCGCAAAACATGAAAACGGGACCGACGCCCTCGTAACCGCCGAAAACGAGTCCGGGAGCGCAAAACATGAAAACGGGACCGACGCCCTCGGTACCGCCGAAACGAGTCCGGGAGCGCAAAACATGAAAACGGGACCCGACGCCCTCGAACCGCCGAAAACGAGTCCGGGAGCGCAAAACATGAAAACGGGACCGACGCCCTCGTACCGCCGAAACGAGTCCGGGAGCGCAAAACATGAAAACGGGACCCGACGCCCTCGGAACCGCCGAAAACGAGTCGGGGCGCGCAAAACATGAAAACGGGACCCGACGCCCTCGGAACCGCCGAAAACGAGTCGGGAGCGCAAAACATGAAAACGGGACCCGACGCCCTCGGTACGCGCCGAAAAGAGTCCGGAGCGCAAAACATGAAAACGGGACCGACGCCCTCGTGCCGCCGAAAACGAGTCCGGGAGCGCAAAACATGAAAACGGGACCGACGCCCTCGCACCGCCGAAAACGAGTCCGGGAGCGCAAAACATGAAAACGGGACCGACGCCCTCGGTACCGCCGAAACGAGTCCGGAGCGCAAAACATGAAAACGGGACCGACGCCCTCGGACCGCCGCCGAAAACGAGTCGGGAGCGCAAAACATGAAAACGGGACCGACGCCCTCGGAACCGCCGAAAACGAGTCGGGAGCGCAAAACATGAAAACGGGACCGACGCCCTCGAACCGCCGAAAACGAGTCCGGAGCGCAAAACATGAAAACGGGACCGACGCCCTCGGTACCGCCGAAAACGAGTCCGGGAGCGCAAAACATGAAAACGGGACCGACGCCCTCGCAAAACGAGTCTCGGCGCGCAAAACATGAAAACGGGATCCGACGCCTTGGTACCGCCGAAAACGAGTCCGGGCGCGCAAAACATGAAAACGGGACCCGACGCCTCGGTACCGCCGAAAATGAGTCCGGGAGCGCAAAACATGAAAACGGGACCCGACGCCCTGTACCGCCGAAAACGAGTCCGGGAGCGCAAAACATGAAAACGGGATCCGACGCCCTCGGTACCGCCGAAAACGAGTCCGGGCGCGCAAAACATGAAAACGGGACCCGACGCCCTCGGTACCGCCGAAAACGAGTCCGGGAGCGCAAAACATGAAAACGGGACCCGACGCCCTCGGCACCGCCGAAAACGAGTCCGGGAGCGCAAAACATGAAAACGGGACCCGACGCCCTCGGTATCGCCGAAAACGAGTCCGGCGCGCAAAACATGAAAACGGGACCGACGCCCTCGGTACCGCCGAAAACGAGTCGGGAGCGCAAAACATGAAAACGGGACCCGACGCCCTCGAACCACCGCCGAAAACGAGTCCGGAGCGCAAAACATGAAAACGGGACCCGACGCCCTCGAACCGCCGAAAACGAGTCGGGAGCGCAAAACATGAAAACGGACCCGACGCCCTCCGATGCACGCCGAAACGAGTCCGGGAGCGCAAAACATGAAAACGGGACCCGACGCCCTCGAACCCCGAAAACGAGTCCGGGCGCGCAAAACATGAAAACGGGACCGACGCCCTCGGTACCCCGAAAACGAGTCCGGGCGCGCAAAACATGAAAACGGGACCCGACGCCCTCGGCGCCGCCGAAAACGAGTCGGAGCGCAAAACATGAAAACGGGACCCGACGCCCTCGGTACCGCCGAAAACGAGTCCGGGCGCGCAAAACATGAAAACGGGACCGACGCCCTCGGTACCGCCGAAAACGAGTCGGGGCGCGCAAAACATGAAAACGGGACCCGACGCCCTCGGTACCGCCGAAAACGAGTCCGGGCGCGCAAAACATGAAAACGGGACCGACGCCCGACCATGCCGCCGAAAACGAGTCCGGAGCGCAAAACATGAAAACGGGACCCGACGCCCTCGCATCGCCCGAAAACGAGTCGGGCGCGCAAAAACATGAAAACGGGACCCGACGCCCTCGGTACCGCCGAAAACGAGTCCGGCGCGCAAAACATGAAAACGGGACCCGACGCCCTCGGTACGCCGAAAACGAGTCGGGAGCGCAAAACATGAAAACGGGACCGACGCCTCGGTACCGCCGAAACGAGTCCGGAGCGCAAAACATGAAAACGGGACCCGACGCCCTCGGCACCGCCGAAAACGAGTCGGAGCGCGCAAAACATGAAAACGGGACCCGACGCCCTCGTACCGCCGAAACGAGTCGGGCGCGCAAAACATGAAAACGGGACCCGACGCCCTCGTACCGCCGAAACGAGTCGGGCGCGCAAAACATGAAAACGGGACCCGACGCCCTCGGTACCGCCGAAAACGAGTCCGGCGCGCAAAACATGAAAACGGGACCCGACGCCCTCGGGACCGCCGAAAACGAGTCCGGGCGCGCAAAACATGAAAACGGGACCCGACGCCCTCGGTACCGCCGAAAACGAGTCCGGGCGCGCAAAACATGAAAACGGACCCGACGCCCTCGAACCGCGTCGAAAACGAGTCCGGCGCGCAAAACATGAAAACGGGACCCGACGCCCTCGGCACCGTCGAAAATGAGTCCGGCGCGCAAAACATGAAAACGGGACCCGACGCCCTCGGAGCACGCCCGAAAACGAGTCGGGCGCGCAAAACATGAAAACGGGACCCGACGCCCTCGTACCGCCGAAAATGAGTCCGGCGCGCAAAACATGAAAACGGGACCCGACGCCCTCGGTACCCCGAAAACGAGTCCGGCGCGCAAAACATGAAAACGGACCCGACGCCCTCGACACCGCCGAAAACGAGTCGGGCGCGCAAACATGAAAACGGGACCCGACGCCCTCGGTACCGCCGAAAACGAGTCCGGCGCGCAAAACATGAAAACGGGACCCGACGCTCGTGCACTCGAACCGCCGAAAAGAAAGTCGGGCGCGCAAAACATGAAAACGGGACCCAAGACACCCTCGGTACCGCCGAAAACGAGTCGGGCGCGCAAAACATGAAAACGGGACCCGACGCCCTCGGTACCGCCGAAATCGTGTCCTGGCGCGCAAAACATGAAAACGGGACCGACGCCCTCGTACCGCCGAAAACGAGTCCGGCGCGCAAAACATGAAAACGGACCCGACGATCTCGTACCGCCGAAAACGAGTCCGGGCGCGCAAAACATGAAAACGGGACCGACGCCCTCGCATACCGCCGAAAACGAGTCCGGCGCGCAAAACATGAAAACGGGACCCGACGCCCTCGGTACCGCCGAAAATGAGTCCGGCGCGCAAAACATGAAAACGGGACCCGACGCCCTCGGTACCGCCGAAAACGAGTCGGGCGCGCAAAACATGAAAACGGGACCGACGCCCTCGGTACCGAAACGAGTCCGGCGCGCAAAACATGAAAACGGGACCCGACGCCTCGGTGCACCCCGAAACGAGTCCGGCGCGCAAAACATGAAAACGGGACCGACGCCCTCGACACGCCGAAAACGAGTCCGGGCGCGCAAAACATGAAAACGGGACCCGACGCCCTCGGCACCGCCGAAAACGAGTCGGGGCGCGCAAAACATGAAAACGGGACCCGACGCACTCGGCACCGCCGAAAACGAGTCCGGCGCGCAAAACATGAAAACGGGACCGACGCCTCGAACCGCCGAAAACGAGTTCGGGCGCGCAAAACATGAAAACGGACCCGACGCCCTGTTACCGCCGAAAACGAGTCCGGGCGCGCAAAACATGAAAATGGGACCCGACGCCCTCGGTACCCCCGAAAATGAGTCCGGGCGCGCAAAACATGAAAACGGACCCGACGCCCTCGGAACCGTCGAAAACGAGTCCGGCGCGCAAAACATGAAAACGGGACCCGACGCCCTCGGTACCGCCGAAAACGAGTCCGGGCGCGCAAAACATGAAAACGGGACCCGACGCACTCGGCACCGCCGAAAATGAGTCGGGCGCGCAAAACATGAAAACGGGACCGACGCCCTCGGCACCGCCGAAAACGAGTCCGGGCGCGCAAAAACATGAAAACGGACCCGACGCCCTCGGTACCCCGAAAACGAGTCCGGCGCGCAAAACATGAAAACGGGACCCGACGCCCTCGGTGCACCCCCGAAAACGAGTCCGGCGCGCAAAACATGAAAACGGGACCCGACGCCTCGGTACCCCGAAAACGAGTCCGGCGCGCAAAACATGAAAACGGGACCCGACGCCCTCGGTACCCCGAAAATGAGTCCGGCGCGCAAAACATGAAAACGGGACCCGACGCCCTCGGCACCGCCGAAAACGAGTCCGGCGCGCAAAACATGAAAACGGGACCCGACGCCCTCGGTACCCCCGAAAACGAGTCCGGGCGCGCAAAACATGAAAACGGACCCGACGCCCTCTGTACGCCGAAAACGAGTCCGGGCGCGCAAAACATGAAAACGGGACCCGACGCCCTCTCGTACCGCCGAAACGAGTCCGGCGCGCAAAACATGAAAACGGGACCGACGCCTCGGAACCGTCGAAAAAGAGTCGGGCGCGCAAAACATGAAAACGGGACCCGACGCCCTCGCACCCCCGAAAATGAGTCCGGCGCGCAAACATGAAAACGGGACCCGACGCCCTCGTGCACGCCGAAACGAGTTCGGGCGCGCAAAACATGAAAACGGGACCCGACGCCCTCGACCGCCGAAAACGAGTACGGCGCGCAAAACATGAAAACGGGACCCGACGCCCCAGTTCCCCCGAAAATGAGTCCGACGCGCAAAACATGAAAACGGGACCCGACACCTCGACACACGGTCGAAAACGAGTCCGGGCGCGCAAAACATGAAAACGGGACCCGACGCCCTCACCGCCGAAAACGAGTTCGGCGCGCAAAACATGAAAACGGGACCCGACGCTATCGGAACCTCCCAAAAGGAGTCCGCGCGCGCAAAACATGAAAACGGGACATGACGCCCTTGGAACCACCGAACACGAGTTCGGGAGCGCAAAACAAGAAAACGGACCCGACGCCCTTGTTACCGCCAAAAACGAGTCCGGCGCGCGAAACATGAAAACGGGACCCGACGCCTCGTGCACCGCCGAAAATGAGTCCGGCGCGCAAAACATGAAAACGGACCCGACGCCCCGGAACCGTCGAAAACGAGTCCGGCGCGCAAAACATGAAAACGGGACCGACGCCTCGCACCGCCGAAAACGAGTCCGGGCGCGCAAAACATGAAAACGGGACCCGACGCGCTCGGTACCGCCCAAAATGAGTCGGGGCGCGCAAAACATGAAAACGGGACCCGACGCCCTTGGCACCGCCGAAAACGAGTCCGGGGCGCGAAACATGAAAACGGGACCCGACGCCCCTGCACCCCCCCGAAAATGAGTCCGGCGCGCAAAACATGAAAACGGGACCCGACGCCCTCGGTACCCCGAAACGAGTCCGGGCGCGCAAAACATGAAAACGGGACCCGACGCCCTCGGTACCCCTGAAACGAGTCAGGGCGCGCAAAACATGAAAACGGGACCCGACGCCCTCGGTAACGCCGAAACGAGTGCGGGCGCGCAAAACATGAAAACGGGACCCGACGCCCTAGTTAACGCCGAAAACCGAGTCCGGCGGCAAAACATGAAAACGGGACCCGACGCCCTCGGTACCGCCGAAACGAGTCCGGGCGCGCAAAACATGAAAACGGACCCGACGCCTTCGAACCGTCGAAAAAGAGTCGGGCGCGCAAAACATGAAAACGGGACCCGACTTCCTCGGTACCCCGAAAATGAGTCCGGGCGCGCAAACATGAAAACGGCACCCGACACCCTCGGCACAGCCGAAAACGAGTTCGGGGGCGCAAAACATGAAAACGGGACCCGACGCCCTCGGTACCGCCGAAAACGAGTACGGGCGCGCAAAACAAGAAAACGGGACCCGACGCCCTAGGTTCCTCCGAAAATGAGTCCCGACGCGCAAAACATGAAAACGGGACCCGACACCCTCGACACACCCGAAACGAGTCCGGGCGTGCATAACATGAAAATGGGACCCGACGACGCCCTCGGTGAAAACGGGACCCGCCCGAAAACGAGTTCGGGCGCGCAAAACATGAAAACGGGACCCGACGCTATCGGAACCGCCCAAAAGGAGTCCGCGCGCGCAAAACATGAAAACGGGACAAGACACCCTCGGAACCGCCGAACACGAGTTCGGGAGCGCAAAACAAGAAAACGGGACCCGACGCCCTTGTTACCGCCGAAAACGAGTCCGGGCGCGCGAAACATGAAAACGGGACCCGACGCCCTCGGCACCCCGAAAATGAGTCCGGCGCGCAAAACATGAAAACGGACCCGACGATCTCGGAACCGTCGAAAACGAGTCCGGGCGGGCAAAACATGAAAACGGGACCCGACGCCCTCGGTACCGCCGAAAACGAGTCCGGGCGCGCGAAACATGAAAACTGGACCCGACGCCCACGGTACCCCCAAAAATGAGACCGGGCGCGCAAAACATGAAAACGGGATCCCACGCCCTCGGTACCCCCGAAAACGAGTCCGGGCGCGCAAAACATGAAAACGGGACCCGACGCCCTCGGTACCCCCGAAAACGAGTCCGGGCGCGCAAAACATGAAAACGGGACCCGACGCCCTCGGTACCGCCGAAAACAAGTCCGGCGCGCGCAAACATGAAAACGGGATCCGACGCCCTCGGTACCGCCGAAAACAAGTTCGGGAGCGCAAAACATGAAAAAGGGACCCGACGCCTTCGGAACCCTTGAAAATGAGTCCTGGCGCGCAAAACATGAAAACGGGACCCGACGCCCTCGGTACCCCCGAAAATGAGTCCGGGCGGGCAAAACAAGAAAACGGGACCCGACGCCCTCGGTACCGCCGAAAACGAGTCCGGCGCGCAAAACATGAAAACGGGACCCGACGCCCTCGGAATCGCCGAACATGAGTTCGGGAACCCAAAACAAGAAAACGGACCCGACGCCCTAGTTAACGCCGAAAACGAGTCCGGGCGGGCAAAACATGAAAACGGGACCCGACGCCCTCGGTACCCCTAAAAACGAGTCCAGGCGCGCAAGACATGAAAACGGGACCCGACGCCCTCGGTACCCCTGAAACGAGTCACGGCGCGCAAGACATGAAAACGGGACCCGACGCCCTCGGTACCGCCGAAAACGAGTCCACGCGCGCAAAACATGAAAACGAGACCCGACGCGCTCGGTACCGCCCAAAATGAGTCGAGCGCGCAAAACATGAAAACGGACCCGACCCGACGCCCTCGCACCGCCGAAAAACGAGTCCGAGCGCGCAAAACATGAAAACGGGACCCGACGCCCTCGGTACCGCCGAAAACGAGTCCGGGCGCGCAATACATGAAAACGGGACCCGACGCACTCGACATGGTCGAAAACGAGTCCCGAAGCGCAAAACATGAAAACGGGACCCGACGCGCTCGGTACCGCCCAAAATGAGTCGGGCGCGCAAAACATGAAAACGGACCCGACGCCCTCGGTACCACCGAAAACGAGTCCGGGCGCGCGAAACATGAAAACGGGACCCGACGCCCTCGGTACCGCCGAAAATGAGTCCGGCGCGCAAAACATGAAAACGGGACCCGACGCCCTCGGTACCCCGAAAATGAGTCCGGGCGCGCAAAACATGAAAACGGGACCCGACGCCCTCGGTACCCCCGAAAACGAGTCCGGGCGCGCGAAACATGAAAACGGGACCCGACGCCCTCGGTACCCCCGAAAACTAGTCCGGGCGCGCAAAACATGAAAACGGACCCGACGCCCTAGTTAACGCCGAAAACCAGTCCGGGCGGGCAAAACATGAAAACGGGACCCGACGCCCTAGTTAACGCCGAAAACCAGTCCGGGCGGGCAAAACATGAAAACGGGACCCGACGCCCTCGGTACCGCCGAAAACCGAGTCCGGCGGGCAAAACATGAAAACGGGACCCGACGCCCTCGTGCACCGCCGATAACGAGTCCGGCGCGCAAAACGTGAAAACGGACCCGACGCCTTCGAACCGTCGAAAAAGAGTCGGGGCGCGCGAAATATGAAAACGGGACCCGACTTCCTCGGTACCCCCGAAAATGAGTCCGGGCGCGCAAATCATGAAAACGGCACCCGACACCCTCGGCACAGCCGAAAACGAGTTAGGGGCGCAAAACATGAAAACAGGACCCGACGCCCTCGGTACCGCCGAAAACGAGTACGGGCGCGCAAAACAAGAAAACGGGACCCGACGCCCTAGGTTCCCCCGAAAATGAGTCCCGACGCGCAAAACATGAAAACGGGACCCGACACCCTCGACACAGCCGAAAACGAGTCCGGGCGTGCATAACATGAAAATGGGACCCGACGCCCTCGGTACCGCCGAAAACGAGTTCGGGCGCGCAAAACATGAAAACGGGACCCGACGCTATCGGAACCGCCCAAAAGGAGTCCGCGCGCGCAAAACATCAAAACGGGACAAGACACCCTCGGAACCGCCGAACACGAGTTCGGGAGCGCAAAACAAGAAAACAAACCCGACGCCCTTGTTACCGCCGAAAACGACTCCGGGCGCGCGAAACATGAAAATGGGACCCGACGCCCTCGGTACCCCGAAAATGAGTCCGGGCGCGCAAAACATGAAAACGGACCCGACGATCTCGGAACCGTCGAAAACGAGTCCGGGCGGGCAAAACATGAAAACGGGACCCGACGCCCTCGGTACCGCCGAAAACGAGTCCGGGCGCGCGAAACATGAAAACTGGACCCAACGCCCACGGTACCCCCAAAAATGAGACCGGGCGCGCAAAACATGAAAACGGGATCCCACGCCCTCGGTACCCCCGAAAACTAGTCCGGGCGCGCAAAACATGAAAACGGGACCCGACGCCCTCGGTACCCCGAAAACGAGTCCGGGCGCGCAAAACATGAAAACGGGACCCGACGCCCTCGGTACCCCTGAAACGAGTCCGGCGCGCAAACATGAAAACGGGACCCGACGCCCTCGACACCCCGAAAACGAGTCCGGGCGCGCATAACATGAAAACGGGACCCGACGCCCTCGGTACGCCGAAAACGAGTTCGGGCGCGCAAAACATGAAAACGGGACCCGACGCCTATCGGAACCGCCGAAAAGGAGTCCGCGCGCGCAAAACATCAAAACGGGACAAGACGCCCTCGGAACCGCCGAACACGAGTTCGGGAGCGCAAAACATGAAAACGGGACCCGACGCCCTCGGTACCGCCAAAAACGACTCCGGCGCGCGAAACATGAAAATGGGACCCGACGCCCACGGTACCCCGAAAATGAGTCGGGCGCGCAAAACATGAAAACGGACCCGACGCCCTCGGAACCGTCGAAACGAGTCCGGACGGCAAAACATGAAAACGGGACCCGACGCCTCGACCGCCGAAACGAGTCCGGCGCGCAAAACATGAAAACGGGACCCGACGCGCTCGCACCGCCAAAAATGAGTCGGGCGCGCAAAACATGAAAACGGGACCCGACGCCCTCGGTACCGCCGAAAACGAGTCCGGGCGCGAAACATGAAAACTGGACCCGACGCCCACGGTACCCCCAAAAATGAGTCCGGGCGCGCAAAACATGAAAACGGGATCCCACGCCCTCGGTACCCCCGAAAACGAGTCCGGGCGCGCAAAACATGAAAACGGGACCCGACGCCCTCGGTACCCCCGAAAACGAGTCCGGCGCGCAAAACATGAAAACGGGACCCGACGCCTCGGTACCCCCGAAAATGAGTCCGGCGCGCAAAACATGAAAACGGGACCCGACGCCCTCGGCACCCCGAAACGAGTCCGGCGCGCGAAACATGAAAACGGGACCCGACGCCCTCGGTACCCCCGAAAACGAGTCCGGGCGCGCAAAACATGAAAACGGACCCGACGCCCTAGTTAACGCCGAAAACCAGTCCGGGCGGGCAAAACATGAAAACGGGACCCGACGCCCTCGTTAACGCCGAAAACCAGTCCGGGCGGGCAAAACATGAAAACGGGACCCGACGCCTTCGGAGCCGTCGAAAAAGAGTCCGGGCGCGCGAAACATGAAAACGGGACCCGACTTCCTCGGTACCCCGAAAATGAGTCCGGCGCGCAAATCATGAAAACGGACCGACGCCCTCGCACACGAAAACGAGTTCGGGCGCGCAAAACATGAAAACGGGACCCGACGCCCTCGGTACCGCCGAAAACGAGCACGGGCGCGCAAAACAAGAAAACGGGACCCGCCGCCCTAGGTTCCCCGAAAATGAGTCCCGACGCGCAAAACATGAAAACGGGACCGACACCCTCGACACGCCCGAAAACGAGTCCGGCGTGCATAACATGAAAATGGGACCCGACGCCCTCGGTACCGCCGAAAACGAGTTCGGGCGCGCAAAACATGAAAACGGGACCCGACGCTATCGGAACCTCCCAAAAGGAGTCCGCGCGCGCAAAACATCAAAACGAGACAAGACACTCTCGGAACCGCCGAACACGAGTTCGGGAGCGCAAAACAAGAAAACGGACCCGACGCCCTTGTTACCGCCGAAAACGACTCCGGGCGCGCGAAACATGAAAATGGGACCCGACGCCCTCGGTACCCCCGAAAATGAGTCCGGGCGCGCAAAACATGAAAACGGACCCTACGCCCCCGGAACCGTCGAAAACGAGTCCGGGCGGGCAAAACATGAAAACGGGACCGACGCCCTCGGTACCGCCGAAAACGAGTCCGGGCGCGCAAAACATGAAAACGGGACCCGACGCGCTCGGTACCGCCCAAAATGAGTCGGGCGCGCAAAACATGAAAACGGGACCCGACGCCCTCGGTACCGCCGAAAACAAGTCCGGGCGCGCGAAACATGAAAACGGGACCCGACGCCCTCGGTACCCCCAAAAATGAGTCCGGGCGCGCAAAACATGAAAACGGGACCCACGCCCTCGGTACCCCGAAAACGAGTCCGGCGCGCAAAACATGAAAACGGGACCCGACGCCCTCGGTACCCCGAAAACGAGTCGGGCGCGCAAAACATGAAAACGGGACCCGACGCCCTCGGTACCCCCGAAAACTAGTCCGGGCGCGCAAAACATGGAAACGGGACCGACGCCCTCGTTAACGCCGAAAACCAGTCCGGGCGGGCAAAACATGAAAACGGGACCCGACGCCCTCGGTACCGCCGATAACGAGTCCGGGCGCGCAAAACGTGAAAACGGGACCCGACGCCTTCGGAACCGTCGAAAAAGAGTCGGGGCGCGCGAAATATGAAAACGGGACCCGACTTCCTCGGTACCCCCGAAAATGAGTCCGGGCGCGCAAATCATGAAAACGGCACCCGACACCCTCGGCACAGCCGAAAACGAGTTCGGGGGCGCAAAACATGAAAACAGGACCCGACGCCCTCGGTACCGCCGAAAACGAGTACGGGCGCGCAAAACAAGAAAACGGGACCCGACGCCCTAGGTTCCCCGAAAATGAGTCCCGACG
>JAZBJN010000035.1:0-80000 GCA_037127355.1 Schoenoplectus tabernaemontani
TCTTGCTTATGTTTTGTGCCAAATTAGCGTCATAGAATATTTATATGAAAATTTTAATTTGGTAATCTTAAAGTAGGCATAATTAGGAGTAATTATATTAATTTGTACGAAATTATATGTAGTTATGCGGCAAAAAGTTTGAAAAACTCAATCAGCTAGTTTAAACTGCTGTTTTTTAATGCATCTTACTTTTGTTTTGTGCAAACTTGGTGTCGTAGAATATTCATATCGAAGTAATAAATTGGATAATCTTCTAATAGGCATAATTAGGAGTAATTATATTGATTTTCATAAAATTATGTGTAGCTTTGATGCAAAAAATGTTAAAAATCTGAAAATATTTGTTTAAACAACAGCTTCCAATGCATCTTACTTATATTTTGTGCAAAATTAGCGTCATAGAATATTCATATCTAAATTTTAACTGGAAAATCATATAATAGGCATAATTAGGAGTGATTATATTAATTTTCATGAAATTACATGTAGTTATTGCTGCCAACAATTTTAGAAAACTCAAATAACTTGTTTAAACAACTGTTTTAAATGCATCTTATTTATGTTTTGTGGAAAACTTGTGTCGTACAATGTTCATATCGAAGTGTAAATTGGATATTCTTCTAATAGGTATAATGAGGAGTAATTACATTAATTTTCACGAAATTATGTGTATTTATGAGTCAAAACGTGTTTAAAAATCTTACTCAACTTGTTTAAACAGCAGCTTCCAATATATCTTACTTATGTTTAATGAAATATTAGTGTCGTAGGATATTCATATCGAAGCGTTAATTGGACAATCTTATAATAGACATAATTTGGAGTAATTATATTAATTTGCATGAAATTATGTGCACTTATGCGGCCAAAAAATTTGAAAAACACAAACAACTTGTTTAAACAGCTATTTTTAAAGCATCATACTTATGTTTTGTGCAAACTTAGTGTCGTAGATTATTCATATCGAGGTTTTAATTAGAATATCATATAATAGGCATGCTTAGGATGGATTATTTTAATTTTCACTAAATTATGTGTAGTTATGGGCCAAAAATGATGAAATACTCAAATAACTTTTTTAAATAGCTCTTTCTAATGCATCTTACTTACGTTTGGGGAGAAAATAGTGTCGTAGAATATTCATATCGAAGTGTTAATTGAAAAATCTCATAATAGGCATAATTAGGAGTAATTATATTAATTTGCACGAAACTATGCGTATTTATGGGGCCAAATATTTTTAAAAAGTCAAGCAACTTGTTTAAACGGCAGTTTTAATGCATCTTGCTTATGTTTTGTGCCAAATTAGCGTCATAGAATATTTATATGAAAATTTTAATTTGGTAATCTTAAAGTAGGCATAATTAGGAGTAATTATATTAATTTGTACGAAATTATATGTAGTTATGCGGCAAAAAGTTTGAAAAACTCAATCAGCTAGTTTAAACTGCTGTTTTTTAATGCATCTTACTTTTGTTTTGTGCAAACTTGGTGTCGTAGAATATTCATATCGAAGTAATAAATTGGATAATCTTCTAATAGGCATAATTAGGAGTAATTATATTGATTTTCATAAAATTATGTGTAGCTTTGATGCAAAAAATGTTAAAAATCTGAAAATATTTGTTTAAACAACAGCTTCCAATGCATCTTACTTATATTTTGTGCAAAATTAGCGTCATAGAATATTCATATCTAAATTTTAACTGGAAAATCATATAATAGGCATAATTAGGAGTGATTATATTAATTTTCATGAAATTACATGTAGTTATTGCTGCCAACAATTTTAGAAAACTCAAATAACTTGTTTAAACAACTGTTTTAAATGCATCTTATTTATGTTTTGTGGAAAACTTGTGTCGTACAATGTTCATATCGAAGTGTAAATTGGATATTCTTCTAATAGGTATAATGAGGAGTAATTACATTAATTTTCACGAAATTATGTGTATTTATGAGTCAAAACGTGTTTAAAAATCTTACTCAACTTGTTTAAACAGCAGCTTCCAATATATCTTACTTATGTTTAATGAAATATTAGTGTCGTAGGATATTCATATCGAAGCGTTAATTGGACAATCTTATAATAGACATAATTTGGAGTAATTATATTAATTTGCATGAAATTATGTGCACTTATGCGGCCAAAAAATTTGAAAAACACAAACAACTTGTTTAAACAGCTATTTTTAAAGCATCATACTTATGTTTTGTGCAAACTTAGTGTCGTAGATTATTCATATCGAGGTTTTAATTAGAATATCATATAATAGGCATGCTTAGGATGGATTATTTTAATTTTCACTAAATTATGTGTAGTTATGGGCCAAAAATGATGAAATACTCAAATAACTTTTTTAAATAGCTCTTTCTAATGCATCTTACTTACGTTTGGGGAGAAAATAGTGTCGTAGAATATTCATATCGAAGTGTTAATTGAAAAATCTCATAATAGGCATAATTAGGAGTAATTATATTAATTTGCACGAAACTATGCGTATTTATGGGGCCAAATATTTTTAAAAAGTCAAGCAACTTGTTTAAACGGCAGTTTTAATGCATCTTGCTTATGTTTTGTGCCAAATTAGCGTCATAGAATATTTATATGAAAATTTTAATTTGGTAATCTTAAAGTAGGCATAATTAGGAGTAATTATATTAATTTGTACGAAATTATATGTAGTTATGCGGCAAAAAGTTTGAAAAACTCAATCAGCTAGTTTAAACTGCTGTTTTTTAATGCATCTTACTTTTGTTTTGTGCAAACTTGGTGTCGTAGAATATTCATATCGAAGTAATAAATTGGATAATCTTCTAATAGGCATAATTAGGAGTAATTATATTGATTTTCATAAAATTATGTGTAGCTTTGATGCAAAAAATGTTAAAAATCTGAAAATATTTGTTTAAACAACAGCTTCCAATGCATCTTACTTATATTTTGTGCAAAATTAGCGTCATAGAATATTCATATCTAAATTTTAACTGGAAAATCATATAATAGGCATAATTAGGAGTGATTATATTAATTTTCATGAAATTACATGTAGTTATTGCTGCCAACAATTTTAGAAAACTCAAATAACTTGTTTAAACAACTGTTTTAAATGCATCTTATTTATGTTTTGTGGAAAACTTGTGTCGTACAATGTTCATATCGAAGTGTAAATTGGATATTCTTCTAATAGGTATAATGAGGAGTAATTACATTAATTTTCACGAAATTATGTGTATTTATGAGTCAAAACGTGTTTAAAAATCTTACTCAACTTGTTTAAACAGCAGCTTCCAATATATCTTACTTATGTTTAATGAAATATTAGTGTCGTAGGATATTCATATCGAAGCGTTAATTGGACAATCTTATAATAGACATAATTTGGAGTAATTATATTAATTTGCATGAAATTATGTGCACTTATGCGGCCAAAAAATTTGAAAAACACAAACAACTTGTTTAAACAGCTATTTTTAAAGCATCATACTTATGTTTTGTGCAAACTTAGTGTCGTAGATTATTCATATCGAGGTTTTAATTAGAATATCATATAATAGGCATGCTTAGGATGGATTATTTTAATTTTCACTAAATTATGTGTAGTTATGGGCCAAAAATGATGAAATACTCAAATAACTTTTTTAAATAGCTCTTTCTAATGCATCTTACTTACGTTTGGGGAGAAAATAGTGTCGTAGAATATTCATATCGAAGTGTTAATTGAAAAATCTCATAATAGGCATAATTAGGAGTAATTATATTAATTTGCACGAAACTATGCGTATTTATGGGGCCAAATATTTTTAAAAAGTCAAGCAACTTGTTTAAACGGCAGCTTTAATGCATCTTGCTTATGTTTTGTGCCAAATTAGCGTCATAGAATATTTATATGAAAATTTTAATTTGGTAATCTTAAAGTAGGCATAATTAGGAGTAATTATATTAATTTGTACGAAATTATATGTAGTTATGCGGCAAAAAGTTTGAAAAACTCAATCAGCTAGTTTAAACTGCTGTTTTTTAATGCATCTTACTTTTGTTTTGTGCAAACTTGGTGTCGTAGAATATTCATATCGAAGTAATAAATTGGATAATCTTCTAATAGGCATAATTAGGAGTAATTATATTGATTTTCATAAAATTATGTGTAGCTTTGATGCAAAAAATGTTAAAAATCTGAAAATATTTGTTTAAACAACAGCTTCCAATGCATCTTACTTATATTTTGTGCAAAATTAGCGTCATAGAATATTCATATCTAAATTTTAACTGGAAAATCATATAATAGGCATAATTAGGAGTGATTATATTAATTTTCATGAAATTACATGTAGTTATTGCTGCCAACAATTTTAGAAAACTCAAATAACTTGTTTAAACAACTGTTTTAAATGCATCTTATTTATGTTTTGTGGAAAACTTGTGTCGTACAATGTTCATATCGAAGTGTAAATTGGATATTCTTCTAATAGGTATAATGAGGAGTAATTACATTAATTTTCACGAAATTATGTGTATTTATGAGTCAAAACGTGTTTAAAAATCTTACTCAACTTGTTTAAACAGCAGCTTCCAATATATCTTACTTATGTTTAATGAAATATTAGTGTCGTAGGATATTCATATCGAAGCGTTAATTGGACAATCTTATAATAGACATAATTTGGAGTAATTATATTAATTTGCATGAAATTATGTGCACTTATGCGGCCAAAAAATTTGAAAAACACAAACAACTTGTTTAAACAGCTATTTTTAAAGCATCATACTTATGTTTTGTGCAAACTTAGTGTCGTAGATTATTCATATCGAGGTTTTAATTAGAATATCATATAATAGGCATGCTTAGGATGGATTATTTTAATTTTCACTAAATTATGTGTAGTTATGGGCCAAAAATGATGAAATACTCAAATAACTTTTTTAAATAGCTCTTTCTAATGCATCTTACTTACGTTTGGGGAGAAAATAGTGTCGTAGAATATTCATATCGAAGTGTTAATTGAAAAATCTCATAATAGGCATAATTAGGAGTAATTATATTAATTTGCACGAAACTATGCGTATTTATGGGGCCAAATATTTTTAAAAAGTCAAGCAACTTGTTTAAACGGCAGTTTTAATGCATCTTGCTTATGTTTTGTGCCAAATTAGCGTCATAGAATATTTATATGAAAATTTTAATTTGGTAATCTTAAAGTAGGCATAATTAGGAGTAATTATATTAATTTGTACGAAATTATATGTAGTTATGCGGCAAAAAGTTTGAAAAACTCAATCAGCTAGTTTAAACTGCTGTTTTTTAATGCATCTTACTTTTGTTTTGTGCAAACTTGGTGTCGTAGAATATTCATATCGAAGTAATAAATTGGATAATCTTCTAATAGGCATAATTAGGAGTAATTATATTGATTTTCATAAAATTATGTGTAGCTTTGATGCAAAAAATGTTAAAAATCTGAAAATATTTGTTTAAACAACAGCTTCCAATGCATCTTACTTATATTTTGTGCAAAATTAGCGTCATAGAATATTCATATCTAAATTTTAACTGGAAAATCATATAATAGGCATAATTAGGAGTGATTATATTAATTTTCATGAAATTACATGTAGTTATTGCTGCCAACAATTTTAGAAAACTCAAATAACTTGTTTAAACAACTGTTTTAAATGCATCTTATTTATGTTTTGTGGAAAACTTGTGTCGTACAATGTTCATATCGAAGTGTAAATTGGATATTCTTCTAATAGGTATAATGAGGAGTAATTACATTAATTTTCACGAAATTATGTGTATTTATGAGTCAAAACGTGTTTAAAAATCTTACTCAACTTGTTTAAACAGCAGCTTCCAATATATCTTACTTATGTTTAATGAAATATTAGTGTCGTAGGATATTCATATCGAAGCGTTAATTGGACAATCTTATAATAGACATAATTTGGAGTAATTATATTAATTTGCATGAAATTATGTGCACTTATGCGGCCAAAAAATTTGAAAAACACAAACAACTTGTTTAAACAGCTATTTTTAAAGCATCATACTTATGTTTTGTGCAAACTTAGTGTCGTAGATTATTCATATCGAGGTTTTAATTAGAATATCATATAATAGGCATGCTTAGGATGGATTATTTTAATTTTCACTAAATTATGTGTAGTTATGGGCCAAAAATGATGAAATACTCAAATAACTTTTTTAAATAGCTCTTTCTAATGCATCTTACTTACGTTTGGGGAGAAAATAGTGTCGTAGAATATTCATATCGAAGTGTTAATTGAAAAATCTCATAATAGGCATAATTAGGAGTAATTATATTAATTTGCACGAAACTATGCGTATTTATGGGGCCAAATATTTTTAAAAAGTCAAGCAACTTGTTTAAACGGCAGTTTTAATGCATCTTGCTTATGTTTTGTGCCAAATTAGCGTCATAGAATATTTATATGAAAATTTTAATTTGGTAATCTTAAAGTAGGCATAATTAGGAGTAATTATATTAATTTGTACGAAATTATATGTAGTTATGCGGCAAAAAGTTTGAAAAACTCAATCAGCTAGTTTAAACTGCTGTTTTTTAATGCATCTTACTTTTGTTTTGTGCAAACTTGGTGTCGTAGAATATTCATATCGAAGTAATAAATTGGATAATCTTCTAATAGGCATAATTAGGAGTAATTATATTGATTTTCATAAAATTATGTGTAGCTTTGATGCAAAAAATGTTAAAAATCTGAAAATATTTGTTTAAACAACAGCTTCCAATGCATCTTACTTATATTTTGTGCAAAATTAGCGTCATAGAATATTCATATCTAAATTTTAACTGGAAAATCATATAATAGGCATAATTAGGAGTGATTATATTAATTTTCATGAAATTACATGTAGTTATTGCTGCCAACAATTTTAGAAAACTCAAATAACTTGTTTAAACAACTGTTTTAAATGCATCTTATTTATGTTTTGTGGAAAACTTGTGTCGTACAATGTTCATATCGAAGTGTAAATTGGATATTCTTCTAATAGGTATAATGAGGAGTAATTACATTAATTTTCACGAAATTATGTGTATTTATGAGTCAAAACGTGTTTAAAAATCTTACTCAACTTGTTTAAACAGCAGCTTCCAATATATCTTACTTATGTTTAATGAAATATTAGTGTCGTAGGATATTCATATCGAAGCGTTAATTGGACAATCTTATAATAGACATAATTTGGAGTAATTATATTAATTTGCATGAAATTATGTGCACTTATGCGGCCAAAAAATTTGAAAAACACAAACAACTTGTTTAAACAGCTATTTTTAAAGCATCATACTTATGTTTTGTGCAAACTTAGTGTCGTAGATTATTCATATCGAGGTTTTAATTAGAATATCATATAATAGGCATGCTTAGGATGGATTATTTTAATTTTCACTAAATTATGTGTAGTTATGGGCCAAAAATGATGAAATACTCAAATAACTTTTTTAAATAGCTCTTTCTAATGCATCTTACTTACGTTTGGGGAGAAAATAGTGTCTAGAATATTCATATCGAAGTGTTAATTGAAAAATCTCATAATAGGCATAATTAGGAGTAATTATATTAATTTGCACGAAACTATGCGTATTTATGGGGCCAAATATTTTTAAAAAGTCAAGCAACTTGTTTAAACGGCAGTTTTAATGCATCTTGCTTATGTTTTGTGCCAAATTAGCGTCATAGAATATTTATATGAAAATTTTAATTTGGTAATCTTAAAGTAGGCATAATTAGGAGTAATTATATTAATTTGTACGAAATTATATGTAGTTATGCGGCAAAAAGTTTGAAAAACTCAATCAGCTAGTTTAAACTGCTGTTTTTTAATGCATCTTACTTTTGTTTTGTGCAAACTTGGTGTCGTAGAATATTCATATCGAAGTAATAAATTGGATAATCTTCTAATAGGCATAATTAGGAGTAATTATATTGATTTTCATAAAATTATGTGTAGCTTTGATGCAAAAAATGTTAAAAATCTGAAAATATTTGTTTAAACAACAGCTTCCAATGCATCTTACTTATATTTTGTGCAAAATTAGCGTCATAGAATATTCATATCTAAATTTTAACTGGAAAATCATATAATAGGCATAATTAGGAGTGATTATATTAATTTTCATGAAATTACATGTAGTTATTGCTGCCAACAATTTTAGAAAACTCAAATAACTTGTTTAAACAACTGTTTTAAATGCATCTTATTTATGTTTTGTGGAAAACTTGTGTCGTACAATGTTCATATCGAAGTGTAAATTGGATATTCTTCTAATAGGTATAATGAGGAGTAATTACATTAATTTTCACGAAATTATGTGTATTTATGAGTCAAAACGTGTTTAAAAATCTTACTCAACTTGTTTAAACAGCAGCTTCCAATATATCTTACTTATGTTTAATGAAATATTAGTGTCGTAGGATATTCATATCGAAGCGTTAATTGGACAATCTTATAATAGACATAATTTGGAGTAATTATATTAATTTGCATGAAATTATGTGCACTTATGCGGCCAAAAAATTTGAAAAACACAAACAACTTGTTTAAACAGCTATTTTTAAAGCATCATACTTATGTTTTGTGCAAACTTAGTGTCGTAGATTATTCATATCGAGGTTTTAATTAGAATATCATATAATAGGCATGCTTAGGATGGATTATTTTAATTTTCACTAAATTATGTGTAGTTATGGGCCAAAAATGATGAAATACTCAAATAACTTTTTTAAATAGCTCTTTCTAATGCATCTTACTTACGTTTGGGGAGAAAATAGTGTCGTAGAATATTCATATCGAAGTGTTAATTGAAAAATCTCATAATAGGCATAATTAGGAGTAATTATATTAATTTGCACGAAACTATGCGTATTTATGGGGCCAAATATTTTTAAAAAGTCAAGCAACTTGTTTAAACGGCAGTTTTAATGCATCTTGCTTATGTTTTGTGCCAAATTAGCGTCATAGAATATTTATATGAAAATTTTAATTTGGTAATCTTAAAGTAGGCATAATTAGGAGTAATTATATTAATTTGTACGAAATTATATGTAGTTATGCGGCAAAAAGTTTGAAAAACTCAATCAGCTAGTTTAAACTGCTGTTTTTTAATGCATCTTACTTTTGTTTTGTGCAAACTTGGTGTCGTAGAATATTCATATCGAAGTAATAAATTGGATAATCTTCTAATAGGCATAATTAGGAGTAATTATATTGATTTTCATAAAATTATGTGTAGCTTTGATGCAAAAAATGTTAAAAATCTGAAAATGTTTGTTTAAACAACAGCTTCCAATGCATCTTACTTATATTTTGTGCAAAATTAGCGTCATAGAATATTCATATCTAAATTTTAACTGGAAAATCATATAATAGGCATAATTAGGAGTGATTATATTAATTTTCATGAAATTACATGTAGTTATTGCTGCCAACAATTTTAGAAAACTCAAATAACTTGTTTAAACAACTGTTTTAAATGCATCTTATTTATGTTTTGTGGAAAACTTGTGTCGTACAATGTTCATATCGAAGTGTAAATTGGATATTCTTCTAATAGGTATAATGAGGAGTAATTACATTAATTTTCACGAAATTATGTGTATTTATGAGTCAAAACGTGTTTAAAAATCTTACTCAACTTGTTTAAACAGCAGCTTCCAATATATCTTACTTATGTTTAATGAAATATTAGTGTCGTAGGATATTCATATCGAAGCGTTAATTGGACAATCTTATAATAGACATAATTTGGAGTAATTATATTAATTTGCATGAAATTATGTGCACTTATGCGGCCAAAAAATTTGAAAAACACAAACAACTTGTTTAAACAGCTATTTTTAAAGCATCATACTTATGTTTTGTGCAAACTTAGTGTCGTAGATTATTCATATCGAGGTTTTAATTAGAATATCATATAATAGGCATGCTTAGGATGGATTATTTTAATTTTCACTAAATTATGTGTAGTTATGGGCCAAAAATGATGAAATACTCAAATAACTTTTTTAAATAGCTCTTTCTAATGCATCTTACTTACGTTTGGGGAGAAAATAGTGTCGTAGAATATTCATATCGAAGTGTTAATTGAAAAATCTCATAATAGGCATAATTAGGAGTAATTACATTAATTTGCACGAAACTATGCGTATTTATGGGGCCAAATATTTTTAAAAAGTCAAGCAACTTGTTTAAACGGCAGTTTTAATGCATCTTGCTTATGTTTTGTGCCAAATTAGCGTCATAGAATATTTATATGAAAATTTTAATTTGGTAATCTTAAAGTAGGCATAATTAGGAGTAATTATATTAATTTGTACGAAATTATATGTAGTTATGCGGCAAAAAGTTTGAAAAACTCAATCAGCTAGTTTAAACTGCTGTTTTTTAATGCATCTTACTTTTGTTTTGTGCAAACTTGGTGTCGTAGAATATTCATATCGAAGTAATAAATTGGATAATCTTCTAATAGGCATAATTAGGAGTAATTATATTGATTTTCATAAAATTATGTGTAGCTTTGATGCAAAAAATGTTAAAAATCTGAAAATGTTTGTTTAAACAACAGCTTCCAATGCATCTTACTTATATTTTGTGCAAAATTAGCGTCATAGAATATTCATATCTAAATTTTAACTGGAAAATCATATAATAGGCATAATTAGGAGTGATTATATTAATTTTCATGAAATTACATGTAGTTATTGCTGCCAACAATTTTAGAAAACTCAAATAACTTGTTTAAACAACTGTTTTAAATGCATCTTATTTATGTTTTGTGGAAAACTTGTGTCGTACAATGTTCATATCGAAGTGTAAATTGGATATTCTTCTAATAGGTATAATGAGGAGTAATTACATTAATTTTCACGAAATTATGTGTATTTATGAGTCAAAACGTGTTTAAAAATCTTACTCAACTTGTTTAAACAGCAGCTTCCAATATATCTTACTTATGTTTAATGAAATATTAGTGTCGTAGGATATTCATATCGATGCGTTAATTGGACAATCTTATAATAGACATAATTTGGAGTAATTATATTAATTTGCATGAAATTATGTGCACTTATGCGGCCAAAAAATTTGAAAAACACAAACAACTTGTTTAAACAGCTATTTTTAAAGCATCATACTTATGTTTTGTGCAAACTTAGTGTCGTAGATTATTCATATCGAGGTTTTAATTAGAATATCATATAATAGGCATGCTTAGGATGGATTATTTTAATTTTCACTAAATTATGTGTAGTTATGGGCCAAAAATGATGAAATACTCAAATAACTTTTTTAAATAGCTCTTTCTAATGCATCTTACTTACGTTTGGGGAGAAAATAGTGTCGTAGAATATTCATATCGAAGTGTTAATTGAAAAATCTCATAATAGGCATAATTAGGAGTAATTACATTAATTTGCACGAAACTATGCGTATTTATGGGGCCAAATATTTTTAAAAAGTCAAGCAACTTGTTTAAACGGCAGTTTTAATGCATCTTGCTTATGTTTTGTGCCAAATTAGCGTCATAGAATATTTATATGAAAATTTTAATTTGGTAATCTTAAAGTAGGCATAATTAGGAGTAATTATATTAATTTGTACGAAATTATATGTAGTTATGCGGCAAAAAGTTTGAAAAACTCAATCAGCTAGTTTAAACTGCTGTTTTTTAATGCATCTTACTTTTGTTTTGTGCAAACTTGGTGTCGTAGAATATTCATATCGAAGTAATAAATTGGATAATCTTCTAATAGGCATAATTAGGAGTAATTATATTGATTTTCATAAAATTATGTGTAGCTTTGATGCAAAAAATGTTAAAAATCTGAAAATGTTTGTTTAAACAACAGCTTCCAATGCATCTTACTTATATTTTGTGCAAAATTAGCGTCATAGAATATTCATATCTAAATTTTAACTGGAAAATCATATAATAGGCATAATTAGGAGTGATTATATTAATTTTCATGAAATTACATGTAGTTATTGCTGCCAACAATTTTAGAAAACTCAAATAACTTGTTTAAACAACTGTTTTAAATGCATCTTATTTATGTTTTGTGGAAAACTTGTGTCGTACAATGTTCATATCGAAGTGTAAATTGGATATTCTTCTAATAGGTATAATGAGGAGTAATTACATTAATTTTCACGAAATTATGTGTATTTATGAGTCAAAACGTGTTTAAAAATCTTACTCAACTTGTTTAAACAGCAGCTTCCAATATATCTTACTTATGTTTAATGAAATATTAGTGTCGTAGGATATTCATATCGAAGCGTTAATTGGACAATCTTATAATAGACATAATTTGGAGTAATTATATTAATTTGCATGAAATTATGTGCACTTATGCGGCCAAAAAATTTGAAAAACACAAACAACTTGTTTAAACAGCTATTTTTAAAGCATCATACTTATGTTTTGTGCAAACTTAGTGTCGTAGATTATTCATATCGAGGTTTTAATTAGAATATCATATAATAGGCATGCTTAGGATGGATTATTTTAATTTTCACTAAATTATGTGTAGTTATGGGCCAAAAATGATGAAATACTCAAATAACTTTTTTAAATAGCCCTTTCTAATGCATCTTACTTACGTTTGGGGAGAAAATAGTGTCGTAGAATATTCATATCGAAGTGTTAATTGAAAAATCTCATAATAGGCATAATTAGGAGTAATTACATTAATTTGCACGAAACTATGCGTATTTATGGGGCCAAATATTTTTAAAAAGTCAAGCAACTTGTTTAAACGGCAGTTTTAATGCATCTTGCTTATGTTTTGTGCCAAATTAGCGTCATAGAATATTTATATGAAAATTTTAATTTGGTAATCTTAAAGTAGGCATAATTAGGAGTAATTATATTAATTTGTACGAAATTATATGTAGTTATGCGGCAAAAAGTTTGAAAAACTCAATCAGCTAGTTTAAACTGCTGTTTTTTAATGCATCTTACTTTTGTTTTGTGCAAACTTGGTGTCGTAGAATATTCATATCGAAGTAATAAATTGGATAATCTTCTAATAGGCATAATTAGGAGTAATTATATTGATTTTCATAAAATTATGTGTAGCTTTGATGCAAAAAATGTTAAAAATCTGAAAATGTTTGTTTAAACAACAGCTTCCAATGCATCTTACTTATATTTTGTGCAAAATTAGCGTCATAGAATATTCATATCTAAATTTTAACTGGAAAATCATATAATAGGCATAATTAGGAGTGATTATATTAATTTTCATGAAATTACATGTAGTTATTGCTGCCAACAATTTTAGAAAACTCAAATAACTTGTTTAAACAACTGTTTTAAATGCATCTTATTTATGTTTTGTGGAAAACTTGTGTCGTACAATGTTCATATCGAAGTGTAAATTGGATATTCTTCTAATAGGTATAATGAGGAGTAATTACATTAATTTTCACGAAATTATGTGTATTTATGAGTCAAAACGTGTTTAAAAATCTTACTCAACTTGTTTAAACAGCAGCTTCCAATATATCTTACTTATGTTTAATGAAATATTAGTGTCGTAGGATATTCATATCGAAGCGTTAATTGGACAATCTTATAATAGACATAATTTGGAGTAATTATATTAATTTGCATGAAATTATGTGCACTTATGCGGCCAAAAAATTTGAAAAACACAAACAACTTGTTTAAACAGCTATTTTTAAAGCATCATACTTATGTTTTGTGCAAACTTAGTGTCGTAGATTATTCATATCGAGGTTTTAATTAGAATATCATATAATAGGCATGCTTAGGATGGATTATTTTAATTTTCACTAAATTATGTGTAGTTATGGGCCAAAAATGATGAAATACTCAAATAACTTTTTTAAATAGCCCTTTCTAATGCATCTTACTTACGTTTGGGGAGAAAATAGTGTCGTAGAATATTCATATCGAAGTGTTAATTGAAAAATCTCATAATAGGCATAATTAGGAGTAATTACATTAATTTGCACGAAACTATGCGTATTTATGGGGCCAAATATTTTTAAAAAGTCAAGCAACTTGTTTAAACGGCAGTTTTAATGCATCTTGCTTATGTTTTGTGCCAAATTAGCGTCATAGAATATTTATATGAAAATTTTAATTTGGTAATCTTAAAGTAGGCATAATTAGGAGTAATTATATTAATTTGTACGAAATTATATGTAGTTATGCGGCAAAAAGTTTGAAAAACTCAATCAGCTAGTTTAAACTGCTGTTTTTTAATGCATCTTACTTTTGTTTTGTGCAAACTTGGTGTCGTAGAATATTCATATCGAAGTAATAAATTGGATAATCTTCTAATAGGCATAATTAGGAGTAATTATATTGATTTTCATAAAATTATGTGTAGCTTTGATGCAAAAAATGTTAAAAATCTGAAAATGTTTGTTTAAACAACAGCTTCCAATGCATCTTACTTATATTTTGTGCAAAATTAGCGTCATAGAATATTCATATCTAAATTTTAACTGGAAAATCATATAATAGGCATAATTAGGAGTGATTATATTAATTTTCATGAAATTACATGTAGTTATTGCTGCCAACAATTTTAGAAAACTCAAATAACTTGTTTAAACAACTGTTTTAAATGCATCTTATTTATGTTTTGTGGAAAACTTGTGTCGTACAATGTTCATATCGAAGTGTAAATTGGATATTCTTCTAATAGGTATAATGAGGAGTAATTACATTAATTTTCACGAAATTATGTGTATTTATGAGTCAAAACGTGTTTAAAAATCTTACTCAACTTGTTTAAACAGCAGCTTCCAATATATCTTACTTATGTTTAATGAAATATTAGTGTCGTAGGATATTCATATCGAAGCGTTAATTGGACAATCTTATAATAGACATAATTTGGAGTAATTATATTAATTTGCATGAAATTATGTGCACTTATGCGGCCAAAAAATTTGAAAAACACAAACAACTTGTTTAAACAGCTATTTTTAAAGCATCATACTTATGTTTTGTGCAAACTTAGTGTCGTAGATTATTCATATCGAGGTTTTAATTAGAATATCATATAATAGGCATGCTTAGGATGGATTATTTTAATTTTCACTAAATTATGTGTAGTTATGGGCCAAAAATGATGAAATACTCAAATAACTTTTTTAAATAGCCCTTTCTAATGCATCTTACTTACGTTTGGGGAGAAAATAGTGTCGTAGAATATTCATATCGAAGTGTTAATTGAAAAATCTCATAATAGGCATAATTAGGAGTAATTACATTAATTTGCACGAAACTATGCGTATTTATGGGGCCAAATATTTTTAAAAAGTCAAGCAACTTGTTTAAACGGCAGTTTTAATGCATCTTGCTTATGTTTTGTGCCAAATTAGCGTCATAGAATATTTATATGAAAATTTTAATTTGGTAATCTTAAAGTAGGCATAATTAGGAGTAATTATATTAATTTGTACGAAATTATATGTAGTTATGCGGCAAAAAGTTTGAAAAACTCAATCAGCTAGTTTAAACTGCTGTTTTTTAATGCATCTTACTTTTGTTTTGTGCAAACTTGGTGTCGTAGAATATTCATATCGAAGTAATAAATTGGATAATCTTCTAATAGGCATAATTAGGAGTAATTATATTGATTTTCATAAAATTATGTGTAGCTTTGATGCAAAAAATGTTAAAAATCTGAAAATGTTTGTTTAAACAACAGCTTCCAATGCATCTTACTTATATTTTGTGCAAAATTAGCGTCATAGAATATTCATATCTAAATTTTAACTGGAAAATCATATAATAGGCATAATTAGGAGTGATTATATTAATTTTCATGAAATTACATGTAGTTATTGCTGCCAACAATTTTAGAAAACTCAAATAACTTGTTTAAACAACTGTTTTAAATGCATCTTATTTATGTTTTGTGGAAAACTTGTGTCGTACAATGTTCATATCGAAGTGTAAATTGGATATTCTTCTAATAGGTATAATGAGGAGTAATTACATTAATTTTCACGAAATTATGTGTATTTATGAGTCAAAACGTGTTTAAAAATCTTACTCAACTTGTTTAAACAGCAGCTTCCAATATATCTTACTTATGTTTAATGAAATATTAGTGTCGTAGGATATTCATATCGAAGCGTTAATTGGACAATCTTATAATAGACATAATTTGGAGTAATTATATTAATTTGCATGAAATTATGTGCACTTATGCGGCCAAAAAATTTGAAAAACACAAACAACTTGTTTAAACAGCTATTTTTAAAGCATCATACTTATGTTTTGTGCAAACTTAGTGTCGTAGATTATTCATATCGAGGTTTTAATTAGAATATCATATAATAGGCATGCTTAGGATGGATTATTTTAATTTTCACTAAATTATGTGTAGTTATGGGCCAAAAATGATGAAATACTCAAATAACTTTTTTAAATAGCTCTTTCTAATGCATCTTACTTACGTTTGGGGAGAAAATAGTGTCGTAGAATATTCATATCGAAGTGTTAATTGAAAAATCTCATAATAGGCATAATTAGGAGTAATTACATTAATTTGCACGAAACTATGCGTATTTATGGGGCCAAATATTTTTAAAAAGTCAAGCAACTTGTTTAAACGGCAGTTTTAATGCATCTTGCTTATGTTTTGTGCCAAATTAGCGTCATAGAATATTTATATGAAAATTTTAATTTGGTAATCTTAAAGTAGGCATAATTAGGAGTAATTATATTAATTTGTACGAAATTATATGTAGTTATGCGGCAAAAAGTTTGAAAAACTCAATCAGCTAGTTTAAACTGCTGTTTTTTAATGCATCTTACTTTTGTTTTGTGCAAACTTGGTGTCGTAGAATATTCATATCGAAGTAATAAATTGGATAATCTTCTAATAGGCATAATTAGGAGTAATTATATTGATTTTCATAAAATTATGTGTAGCTTTGATGCAAAAAATGTTAAAAATCTGAAAATGTTTGTTTAAACAACAGCTTCCAATGCATCTTACTTATATTTTGTGCAAAATTAGCGTCATAGAATATTCATATCTAAATTTTAACTGGAAAATCATATAATAGGCATAATTAGGAGTGATTATATTAATTTTCATGAAATTACATGTAGTTATTGCTGCCAACAATTTTAGAAAACTCAAATAACTTGTTTAAACAACTGTTTTAAATGCATCTTATTTATGTTTTGTGGAAAACTTGTGTCGTACAATGTTCATATCGAAGTGTAAATTGGATATTCTTCTAATAGGTATAATGAGGAGTAATTACATTAATTTTCACGAAATTATGTGTATTTATGAGTCAAAACGTGTTTAAAAATCTTACTCAACTTGTTTAAACAGCAGCTTCCAATATATCTTACTTATGTTTAATGAAATATTAGTGTCGTAGGATATTCATATCGAAGCGTTAATTGGACAATCTTATAATAGACATAATTTGGAGTAATTATATTAATTTGCATGAAATTATGTGCACTTATGCGGCCAAAAAATTTGAAAAACACAAACAACTTGTTTAAACAGCTATTTTTAAAGCATCATACTTATGTTTTGTGCAAACTTAGTGTCGTAGATTATTCATATCGAGGTTTTAATTAGAATATCATATAATAGGCATGCTTAGGATGGATTATTTTAATTTTCACTAAATTATGTGTAGTTATGGGCCAAAAATGATGAAATACTCAAATAACTTTTTTAAATAGCTCTTTCTAATGCATCTTACTTACGTTTGGGGAGAAAATAGTGTCGTAGAATATTCATATCGAAGTGTTAATTGAAAAATCTCATAATAGGCATAATTAGGAGTAATTACATTAATTTGCACGAAACTATGCGTATTTATGGGGCCAAATATTTTTAAAAAGTCAAGCAACTTGTTTAAACGGCAGTTTTAATGCATCTTGCTTATGTTTTGTGCCAAATTAGCGTCATAGAATATTTATATGAAAATTTTAATTTGGTAATCTTAAAGTAGGCATAATGAGGAGTAATTATATTAATTTGTACGAAATTATATGTAGTTATGCGGCAAAAAGTTTGAAAAACTCAATCAGCTAGTTTAAACTGCTGTTTTTTAATGCATCTTACTTTTGTTTTGTGCAAACTTGGTGTCGTAGAATATTCATATCGAAGTAATAAATTGGATAATCTTCTAATAGGCATAATTAGGAGTAATTATATTGATTTTCATAAAATTATGTGTAGCTTTGATGCAAAAAATGTTAAAAATCTGAAAATGTTTGTTTAAACAACAGCTTCCAATGCATCTTACTTATATTTTGTGCAAAATTAGCGTCATAGAATATTCATATCTAAATTTTAACTGGAAAATCATATAATAGGCATAATTAGGAGTGATTATATTAATTTTCATGAAATTACATGTAGTTATTGCTGCCAACAATTTTAGAAAACTCAAATAACTTGTTTAAACAACTGTTTTAAATGCATCTTATTTATGTTTTGTGGAAAACTTGTGTCGTACAATGTTCATATCGAAGTGTAAATTGGATATTCTTCTAATAGGTATAATGAGGAGTAATTACATTAATTTTCACGAAATTATGTGTATTTATGAGTCAAAACGTGTTTAAAAATCTTACTCAACTTGTTTAAACAGCAGCTTCCAATATATCTTACTTATGTTTAATGAAATATTAGTGTCGTAGGATATTCATATCGAAGCGTTAATTGGACAATCTTATAATAGACATAATTTGGAGTAATTATATTAATTTGCATGAAATTATGTGCACTTATGCGGCCAAAAAATTTGAAAAACACAAACAACTTGTTTAAACAGCTATTTTTAAAGCATCATACTTATGTTTTGTGCAAACTTAGTGTCGTAGATTATTCATATCGAGGTTTTAATTAGAATATCATATAATAGGCATGCTTAGGATGGATTATTTTAATTTTCACTAAATTATGTGTAGTTATGGGCCAAAAATGATGAAATACTCAAATAACTTTTTTAAATAGCTCTTTCTAATGCATCTTACTTACGTTTGGGGAGAAAATAGTGTCGTAGAATATTCATATCGAAGTGTTAATTGAAAAATCTCATAATAGGCATAATTAGGAGTAATTACATTAATTTGCACGAAACTATGCGTATTTATGGGGCCAAATATTTTTAAAAAGTCAAGCAACTTGTTTAAACGGCAGTTTTAATGCATCTTGCTTATGTTTTGTGCCAAATTAGCGTCATAGAATATTTATATGAAAATTTTAATTTGGTAATCTTAAAGTAGGCATAATTAGGAGTAATTATATTAATTTGTACGAAATTATATGTAGTTATGCGGCAAAAAGTTTGAAAAACTCAATCAGCTAGTTTAAACTGCTGTTTTTTAATGCATCTTACTTTTGTTTTGTGCAAACTTGGTGTCGTAGAATATTCATATCGAAGTAATAAATTGGATAATCTTCTAATAGGCATAATTAGGAGTAATTATATTGATTTTCATAAAATTATGTGTAGCTTTGATGCAAAAAATGTTAAAAATCTGAAAATGTTTGTTTAAACAACAGCTTCCAATGCATCTTACTTATATTTTGTGCAAAATTAGCGTCATAGAATATTCATATCTAAATTTTAACTGGAAAATCATATAATAGGCATAATTAGGAGTGATTATATTAATTTTCATGAAATTACATGTAGTTATTGCTGCCAACAATTTTAGAAAACTCAAATAACTTGTTTAAACAACTGTTTTAAATGCATCTTATTTATGTTTTGTGGAAAACTTGTGTCGTACAATGTTCATATCGAAGTGTAAATTGGATATTCTTCTAATAGGTATAATGAGGAGTAATTACATTAATTTTCACGAAATTATGTGTATTTATGAGTCAAAACGTGTTTAAAAATCTTACTCAACTTGTTTAAACAGCAGCTTCCAATATATCTTACTTATGTTTAATGAAATATTAGTGTCGTAGGATATTCATATCGAAGCGTTAATTGGACAATCTTATAATAGACATAATTTGGAGTAATTATATTAATTTGCATGAAATTATGTGCACTTATGCGGCCAAAAAATTTGAAAAACACAAACAACTTGTTTAAACAGCTATTTTTAAAGCATCATACTTATGTTTTGTGCAAACTTAGTGTCGTAGATTATTCATATCGAGGTTTTAATTAGAATATCATATAATAGGCATGCTTAGGATGGATTATTTTAATTTTCACTAAATTATGTGTAGTTATGGGCCAAAAATGATGAAATACTCAAATAACTTTTTTAAATAGCTCTTTCTAATGCATCTTACTTACGTTTGGGGAGAAAATAGTGTCGTAGAATATTCATATCGAAGTGTTAATTGAAAAATCTCATAATAGGCATAATTAGGAGTAATTACATTAATTTGCACGAAACTATGCGTATTTATGGGGCCAAATATTTTTAAAAAGTCAAGCAACTTGTTTAAACGGCAGTTTTAATGCATCTTGCTTATGTTTTGTGCCAAATTAGCGTCATAGAATATTTATATGAAAATTTTAATTTGGTAATCTTAAAGTAGGCATAATGAGGAGTAATTATATTAATTTGTACGAAATTATATGTAGTTATGCGGCAAAAAGTTTGAAAAACTCAATCAGCTAGTTTAAACTGCTGTTTTTTAATGCATCTTACTTTTGTTTTGTGCAAACTTGGTGTCGTAGAATATTCATATCGAAGTAATAAATTGGATAATCTTCTAATAGGCATAATTAGGAGTAATTATATTGATTTTCATAAAATTATGTGTAGCTTTGATGCAAAAAATGTTAAAAATCTGAAAATGTTTGTTTAAACAACAGCTTCCAATGCATCTTACTTATATTTTGTGCAAAATTAGCGTCATAGAATATTCATATCTAAATTTTAACTGGAAAATCATATAATAGGCATAATTAGGAGTGATTATATTAATTTTCATGAAATTACATGTAGTTATTGCTGCCAACAATTTTAGAAAACTCAAATAACTTGTTTAAACAACTGTTTTAAATGCATCTTATTTATGTTTTGTGGAAAACTTGTGTCGTACAATGTTCATATCGAAGTGTAAATTGGATATTCTTCTAATAGGTATAATGAGGAGTAATTACATTAATTTTCACGAAATTATGTGTATTTATGAGTCAAAACGTGTTTAAAAATCTTACTCAACTTGTTTAAACAGCAGCTTCCAATATATCTTACTTATGTTTAATGAAATATTAGTGTCGTAGGATATTCATATCGAAGCGTTAATTGGACAATCTTATAATAGACATAATTTGGAGTAATTATATTAATTTGCATGAAATTATGTGCACTTATGCGGCCAAAAAATTTGAAAAACACAAACAACTTGTTTAAACAGCTATTTTTAAAGCATCATACTTATGTTTTGTGCAAACTTAGTGTCGTAGATTATTCATATCGAGGTTTTAATTAGAATATCATATAATAGGCATGCTTAGGATGGATTATTTTAATTTTCACTAAATTATGTGTAGTTATGGGCCAAAAATGATGAAATACTCAAATAACTTTTTTAAATAGCTCTTTCTAATGCATCTTACTTACGTTTGGGGAGAAAATAGTGTCGTAGAATATTCATATCGAAGTGTTAATTGAAAAATCTCATAATAGGCATAATTAGGAGTAATTACATTAATTTGCACGAAACTATGCGTATTTATGGGGCCAAATATTTTTAAAAAGTCAAGCAACTTGTTTAAACGGCAGTTTTAATGCATCTTGCTTATGTTTTGTGCCAAATTAGCGTCATAGAATATTTATATGAAAATTTTAATTTGGTAATCTTAAAGTAGGCATAATTAGGAGTAATTATATTAATTTGTACGAAATTATATGTAGTTATGCGGCAAAAAGTTTGAAAAACTCAATCAGCTAGTTTAAACTGCTGTTTTTTAATGCATCTTACTTTTGTTTTGTGCAAACTTGGTGTCGTAGAATATTCATATCGAAGTAAT
This sequence comes from Schoenoplectus tabernaemontani, assembly GCA_037127355.1. Taxonomy (NCBI): domain Eukaryota; kingdom Viridiplantae; phylum Streptophyta; class Magnoliopsida; order Poales; family Cyperaceae; genus Schoenoplectus; species Schoenoplectus tabernaemontani. The sequence continues at coordinate 22,032 of JAZBJN010000035.1, forward strand.
AAATTGGATAATCTTCTAATAGGCATAATTAGGAGTAATTATATTGATTTTCATAAAATTATGTGTAGCTTTGATGCAAAAAATGTTAAAAATCTGAAAATGTTTGTTTAAACAACAGCTTCCAATGCATCTTACTTATATTTTGTGCAAAATTAGCGTCATAGAATATTCATATCTAAATTTTAACTGGAAAATCATATAATAGGCATAATTAGGAGTGATTATATTAATTTTCATGAAATTACATGTAGTTATTGCTGCCAACAATTTTAGAAAACTCAAATAACTTGTTTAAACAACTGTTTTAAATGCATCTTATTTATGTTTTGTGGAAAACTTGTGTCGTACAATGTTCATATCGAAGTGTAAATTGGATATTCTTCTAATAGGTATAATGAGGAGTAATTACATTAATTTTCACGAAATTATGTGTATTTATGAGTCAAAACGTGTTTAAAAATCTTACTCAACTTGTTTAAACAGCAGCTTCCAATATATCTTACTTATGTTTAATGAAATATTAGTGTCGTAGGATATTCATATCGAAGCGTTAATTGGACAATCTTATAATAGACATAATTTGGAGTAATTATATTAATTTGCATGAAATTATGTGCACTTATGCGGCCAAAAAATTTGAAAAACACAAACAACTTGTTTAAACAGCTATTTTTAAAGCATCATACTTATGTTTTGTGCAAACTTAGTGTCGTAGATTATTCATATCGAGGTTTTAATTAGAATATCATATAATAGGCATGCTTAGGATGGATTATTTTAATTTTCACTAAATTATGTGTAGTTATGGGCCAAAAATGATGAAATACTCAAATAACTTTTTTAAATAGCCCTTTCTAATGCATCTTACTTACGTTTGGGGAGAAAATAGTGTCGTAGAATATTCATATCGAAGTGTTAATTGAAAAATCTCATAATAGGCATAATTAGGAGTAATTACATTAATTTGCACGAAACTATGCGTATTTATGGGGCCAAATATTTTTAAAAAGTCAAGCAACTTGTTTAAACGGCAGTTTTAATGCATCTTGCTTATGTTTTGTGCCAAATTAGCGTCATAGAATATTTATATGAAAATTTTAATTTGGTAATCTTAAAGTAGGCATAATGAGGAGTAATTATATTAATTTGTACGAAATTATATGTAGTTATGCGGCAAAAAGTTTGAAAAACTCAATCAGCTAGTTTAAACTGCTGTTTTTTAATGCATCTTACTTTTGTTTTGTGCAAACTTGGTGTCGTAGAATATTCATATCGAAGTAATAAATTGGATAATCTTCTAATAGGCATAATTAGGAGTAATTATATTGATTTTCATAAAATTATGTGTAGCTTTGATGCAAAAAATGTTAAAAATCTGAAAATGTTTGTTTAAACAACAGCTTCCAATGCATCTTACTTATATTTTGTGCAAAATTAGCGTCATAGAATATTCATATCTAAATTTTAACTGGAAAATCATATAATAGGCATAATTAGGAGTGATTATATTAATTTTCATGAAATTACATGTAGTTATTGCTGCCAACAATTTTAGAAAACTCAAATAACTTGTTTAAACAACTGTTTTAAATGCATCTTATTTATGTTTTGTGGAAAACTTGTGTCGTACAATGTTCATATCGAAGTGTAAATTGGATATTCTTCTAATAGGTATAATGAGGAGTAATTACATTAATTTTCACGAAATTATGTGTATTTATGAGTCAAAACGTGTTTAAAAATCTTACTCAACTTGTTTAAACAGCAGCTTCCAATATATCTTACTTATGTTTAATGAAATATTAGTGTCGTAGGATATTCATATCGAAGCGTTAATTGGACAATCTTATAATAGACATAATTTGGAGTAATTATATTAATTTGCATGAAATTATGTGCACTTATGCGGCCAAAAAATTTGAAAAACACAAACAACTTGTTTAAACAGCTATTTTTAAAGCATCATACTTATGTTTTGTGCAAACTTAGTGTCGTAGATTATTCATATCGAGGTTTTAATTAGAATATCATATAATAGGCATGCTTAGGATGGATTATTTTAATTTTCACTAAATTATGTGTAGTTATGGGCCAAAAATGATGAAATACTCAAATAACTTTTTTAAATAGCTCTTTCTAATGCATCTTACTTACGTTTGGGAGAAAATAGTGTCGTAGAATATTCATATCGAAGTGTTAATTGAAAAATCTCATAATAGGCATAATTAGGAGTAATTACATTAATTTGCACGAAACTATGCGTATTTATGGGGCCAAATATTTTTAAAAAGTCAAGCAACTTGTTTAAACGGCAGTTTTAATGCATCTTGCTTATGTTTTGTGCCAAATTAGCGTCATAGAATATTTATATGAAAATTTTAATTTGGTAATCTTAAAGTAGGCATAATGAGGAGTAATTATATTAATTTGTACGAAATTATATGTAGTTATGCGGCAAAAAGTTTGAAAAACTCAATCAGCTAGTTTAAACTGCTGTTTTTTAATGCATCTTACTTTTGTTTTGTGCAAACTTGGTGTCGTAGAATATTCATATCGAAGTAATAAATTGGATAATCTTCTAATAGGCATAATTAGGAGTAATTATATTGATTTTCATAAAATTATGTGTAGCTTTGATGCAAAAAATGTTAAAAATCTGAAAATGTTTGTTTAAACAACAGCTTCCAATGCATCTTACTTATATTTTGTGCAAAATTAGCGTCATAGAATATTCATATCTAAATTTTAACTGGAAAATCATATAATAGGCATAATTAGGAGTGATTATATTAATTTTCATGAAATTACATGTAGTTATTGCTGCCAACAATTTTAGAAAACTCAAATAACTTGTTTAAACAACTGTTTTAAATGCATCTTATTTATGTTTTGTGGAAAACTTGTGTCGTACAATGTTCATATCGAAGTGTAAATTGGATATTCTTCTAATAGGTATAATGAGGAGTAATTACATTAATTTTCACGAAATTATGTGTATTTATGAGTCAAAACGTGTTTAAAAATCTTACTCAACTTGTTTAAACAGCAGCTTCCAATATATCTTACTTATGTTTAATGAAATATTAGTGTCGTAGGATATTCATATCGAAGCGTTAATTGGACAATCTTATAATAGACATAATTTGGAGTAATTATATTAATTTGCATGAAATTATGTGCACTTATGCGGCCAAAAAATTTGAAAAACACAAACAACTTGTTTAAACAGCTATTTTTAAAGCATCATACTTATGTTTTGTGCAAACTTAGTGTCGTAGATTATTCATATCGAGGTTTTAATTAGAATATCATATAATAGGCATGCTTAGGATGGATTATTTTAATTTTCACTAAATTATGTGTAGTTATGGGCCAAAAATGATGAAATACTCAAATAACTTTTTTAAATAGCTCTTTCTAATGCATCTTACTTACGTTTGGGGAGAAAATAGTGTCGTAGAATATTCATATCGAAGTGTTAATTGAAAAATCTCATAATAGGCATAATTAGGAGTAATTACATTAATTTGCACGAAACTATGCGTATTTATGGGGCCAAATATTTTTAAAAAGTCAAGCAACTTGTTTAAACGGCAGTTTTAATGCATCTTGCTTATGTTTTGTGCCAAATTAGCGTCATAGAATATTTATATGAAAATTTTAATTTGGTAATCTTAAAGTAGGCATAATGAGGAGTAATTATATTAATTTGTACGAAATTATATGTAGTTATGCGGCAAAAAGTTTGAAAAACTCAATCAGCTAGTTTAAACTGCTGTTTTTTAATGCATCTTACTTTTGTTTTGTGCAAACTTGGTGTCGTAGAATATTCATATCGAAGTAATAAATTGGATAATCTTCTAATAGGCATAATTAGGAGTAATTATATTGATTTTCATAAAATTATGTGTAGCTTTGATGCAAAAAATGTTAAAAATCTGAAAATGTTTGTTTAAACAACAGCTTCCAATGCATCTTACTTATATTTTGTGCAAAATTAGCGTCATAGAATATTCATATCTAAATTTTAACTGGAAAATCATATAATAGGCATAATTAGGAGTGATTATATTAATTTTCATGAAATTACATGTAGTTATTGCTGCCAACAATTTTAGAAAACTCAAATAACTTGTTTAAACAACTGTTTTAAATGCATCTTATTTATGTTTTGTGGAAAACTTGTGTCGTACAATGTTCATATCGAAGTGTAAATTGGATATTCTTCTAATAGGTATAATGAGGAGTAATTACATTAATTTTCACGAAATTATGTGTATTTATGAGTCAAAACGTGTTTAAAAATCTTACTCAACTTGTTTAAACAGCAGCTTCCAATATATCTTACTTATGTTTAATGAAATATTAGTGTCGTAGGATATTCATATCGAAGCGTTAATTGGACAATCTTATAATAGACATAATTTGGAGTAATTATATTAATTTGCATGAAATTATGTGCACTTATGCGGCCAAAAAATTTGAAAAACACAAACAACTTGTTTAAACAGCTATTTTTAAAGCATCATACTTATGTTTTGTGCAAACTTAGTGTCGTAGATTATTCATATCGAGGTTTTAATTAGAATATCATATAATAGGCATGCTTAGGATGGATTATTTTAATTTTCACTAAATTATGTGTAGTTATGGGCCAAAAATGATGAAATACTCAAATAACTTTTTTAAATAGCTCTTTCTAATGCATCTTACTTACGTTTGGGGAGAAAATAGTGTCGTAGAATATTCATATCGAAGTGTTAATTGAAAAATCTCATAATAGGCATAATTAGGAGTAATTACATTAATTTGCACGAAACTATGCGTATTTATGGGGCCAAATATTTTTAAAAAGTCAAGCAACTTGTTTAAACGGCAGTTTTAATGCATCTTGCTTATGTTTTGTGCCAAATTAGCGTCATAGAATATTTATATGAAAATTTTAATTTGGTAATCTTAAAGTAGGCATAATGAGGAGTAATTATATTAATTTGTACGAAATTATATGTAGTTATGCGGCAAAAAGTTTGAAAAACTCAATCAGCTAGTTTAAACTGCTGTTTTTTAATGCATCTTACTTTTGTTTTGTGCAAACTTGGTGTCGTAGAATATTCATATCGAAGTAATAAATTGGATAATCTTCTAATAGGCATAATTAGGAGTAATTATATTGATTTTCATAAAATTATGTGTAGCTTTGATGCAAAAAATGTTAAAAATCTGAAAATGTTTGTTTAAACAACAGCTTCCAATGCATCTTACTTATATTTTGTGCAAAATTAGCGTCATAGAATATTCATATCTAAATTTTAACTGGAAAATCATATAATAGGCATAATTAGGAGTGATTATATTAATTTTCATGAAATTACATGTAGTTATTGCTGCCAACAATTTTAGAAAACTCAAATAACTTGTTTAAACAACTGTTTTAAATGCATCTTATTTATGTTTTGTGGAAAACTTGTGTCGTACAATGTTCATATCGAAGTGTAAATTGGATATTCTTCTAATAGGTATAATGAGGAGTAATTACATTAATTTTCACGAAATTATGTGTATTTATGAGTCAAAACGTGTTTAAAAATCTTACTCAACTTGTTTAAACAGCAGCTTCCAATATATCTTACTTATGTTTAATGAAATATTAGTGTCGTAGGATATTCATATCGAAGCGTTAATTGGACAATCTTATAATAGACATAATTTGGAGTAATTATATTAATTTGCATGAAATTATGTGCACTTATGCGGCCAAAAAATTTGAAAAACACAAACAACTTGTTTAAACAGCTATTTTTAAAGCATCATACTTATGTTTTGTGCAAACTTAGTGTCGTAGATTATTCATATCGAGGTTTTAATTAGAATATCATATAATAGGCATGCTTAGGATGGATTATTTTAATTTTCACTAAATTATGTGTAGTTATGGGCCAAAAATGATGAAATACTCAAATAACTTTTTTAAATAGCTCTTTCTAATGCATCTTACTTACGTTTGGGGAGAAAATAGTGTCGTAGAATATTCATATCGAAGTGTTAATTGAAAAATCTCATAATAGGCATAATTAGGAGTAATTACATTAATTTGCACGAAACTATGCGTATTTATGGGGCCAAATATTTTTAAAAAGTCAAGCAACTTGTTTAAACGGCAGTTTTAATGCATCTTGCTTATGTTTTGTGCCAAATTAGCGTCATAGAATATTTATATGAAAATTTTAATTTGGTAATCTTAAAGTAGGCATAATTAGGAGTAATTATATTAATTTGTACGAAATTATATGTAGTTATGCGGCAAAAAGTTTGAAAAACTCAATCAGCTAGTTTAAACTGCTGTTTTTTAATGCATCTTACTTTTGTTTTGTGCAAACTTGGTGTCGTAGAATATTCATATCGAAGTAATAAATTGGATAATCTTCTAATAGGCATAATTAGGAGTAATTATATTGATTTTCATAAAATTATGTGTAGCTTTGATGCAAAAAATGTTAAAAATCTGAAAATGTTTGTTTAAACAACAGCTTCCAATGCATCTTACTTATATTTTGTGCAAAATTAGCGTCATAGAATATTCATATCTAAATTTTAACTGGAAAATCATATAATAGGCATAATTAGGAGTGATTATATTAATTTTCATGAAATTACATGTAGTTATTGCTGCCAACAATTTTAGAAAACTCAAATAACTTGTTTAAACAACTGTTTTAAATGCATCTTATTTATGTTTTGTGGAAAACTTGTGTCGTACAATGTTCATATCGAAGTGTAAATTGGATATTCTTCTAATAGGTATAATGAGGAGTAATTACATTAATTTTCACGAAATTATGTGTATTTATGAGTCAAAACGTGTTTAAAAATCTTACTCAACTTGTTTAAACAGCAGCTTCCAATATATCTTACTTATGTTTAATGAAATATTAGTGTCGTAGGATATTCATATCGAAGCGTTAATTGGACAATCTTATAATAGACATAATTTGGAGTAATTATATTAATTTGCATGAAATTATGTGCACTTATGCGGCCAAAAAATTTGAAAAACACAAACAACTTGTTTAAACAGCTATTTTTAAAGCATCATACTTATGTTTTGTGCAAACTTAGTGTCGTAGATTATTCATATCGAGGTTTTAATTAGAATATCATATAATAGGCATGCTTAGGATGGATTATTTTAATTTTCACTAAATTATGTGTAGTTATGGGCCAAAAATGATGAAATACTCAAATAACTTTTTAAATAGCTCTTTCTAATGCATCTTACTTACGTTTGGGGAGAAAATAGTGTCGTAGAATATTCATATCGAAGTGTTAATTGAAAAATCTCATAATAGGCATAATTAGGAGTAATTACATTAATTTGCACGAAACTATGCGTATTTATGGGGCCAAATATTTTTAAAAAGTCAAGCAACTTGTTTAAACGGCAGTTTTAATGCATCTTGCTTATGTTTTGTGCCAAATTAGCGTCATAGAATATTTATATGAAAATTTTAATTTGGTAATCTTAAAGTAGGCATAATTAGGAGTAATTATATTAATTTGTACGAAATTATATGTAGTTATGCGGCAAAAAGTTTGAAAAACTCAATCAGCTAGTTTAAACTGCTGTTTTTTAATGCATCTTACTTTTGTTTTGTGCAAACTTGGTGTCGTAGAATATTCATATCGAAGTAATAAATTGGATAATCTTCTAATAGGCATAATTAGGAGTAATTATATTGATTTTCATAAAATTATGTGTAGCTTTGATGCAAAAAATGTTAAAAATCTGAAAATGTTTGTTTAAACAACAGCTTCCAATGCATCTTACTTATATTTTGTGCAAAATTAGCGTCATAGAATATTCATATCTAAATTTTAACTGGAAAATCATATAATAGGCATAATTAGGAGTGATTATATTAATTTTCATGAAATTACATGTAGTTATTGCTGCCAACAATTTTAGAAAACTCAAATAACTTGTTTAAACAACTGTTTTAAATGCATCTTATTTATGTTTTGTGGAAAACTTGTGTCGTACAATGTTCATATCGAAGTGTAAATTGGATATTCTTCTAATAGGTATAATGAGGAGTAATTACATTAATTTTCACGAAATTATGTGTATTTATGAGTCAAAACGTGTTTAAAAATCTTACTCAACTTGTTTAAACAGCAGCTTCCAATATATCTTACTTATGTTTAATGAAATATTAGTGTCGTAGGATATTCATATCGAAGCGTTAATTGGACAATCTTATAATAGACATAATTTGGAGTAATTATATTAATTTGCATGAAATTATGTGCACTTATGCGGCCAAAAAATTTGAAAAACACAAACAACTTGTTTAAACAGCTATTTTTAAAGCATCATACTTATGTTTTGTGCAAACTTAGTGTCGTAGATTATTCATATCGAGGTTTTAATTAGAATATCATATAATAGGCATGCTTAGGATGGATTATTTTAATTTTCACTAAATTATGTGTAGTTATGGGCCAAAAATGATGAAATACTCAAATAACTTTTTTAAATAGCTCTTTCTAATGCATCTTACTTACGTTTGGGGAGAAAATAGTGTCGTAGAATATTCATATCGAAGTGTTAATTGAAAAATCTCATAATAGGCATAATTAGGAGTAATTACATTAATTTGCACGAAACTATGCGTATTTATGGGGCCAAATATTTTTAAAAAGTCAAGCAACTTGTTTAAACGGCAGTTTTAATGCATCTTGCTTATGTTTTGTGCCAAATTAGCGTCATAGAATATTTATATGAAAATTTTAATTTGGTAATCTTAAAGTAGGCATAATTAGGAGTAATTATATTAATTTGTACGAAATTATATGTAGTTATGCGGCAAAAAGTTTGAAAAACTCAATCGCCTAGTTTAAACTGCTGTTTTTTAATGCATCTTACTTTTGTTTTGTGCAAACTTGGTGTCGTAGAATATTCATATCGAAGTAATAAATTGGATAATCTTCTAATAGGCATAATTAGGAGTAATTATATTGATTTTCATAAAATTATGTGTAGCTTTGATGCAAAAAATGTTAAAAATCTGAAAATGTTTGTTTAAACAACAGCTTCCAATGCATCTTACTTATATTTTGTGCAAAATTAGCGTCATAGAATATTCATATCTAAATTTTAACTGGAAAATCATATAATAGGCATAATTAGGAGTGATTATATTAATTTTCATGAAATTACATGTAGTTATTGCTGCCAACAATTTTAGAAAACTCAAATAACTTGTTTAAACAACTGTTTTAAATGCATCTTATTTATGTTTTGTGGAAAACTTGTGTCGTACAATGTTCATATCGAAGTGTAAATTGGATATTCTTCTAATAGGTATAATGAGGAGTAATTACATTAATTTTCACGAAATTATGTGTATTTATGAGTCAAAACGTGTTTAAAAATCTTACTCAACTTGTTTAAACAAAGCAGCCTTCCAATATATCTTACTTATGTTTAATGAAATATTAGTGTCGTAGGATATCATATCGAAGCGTTAATTGGACAATCTTATAATAGACATAATTTGGAGTAATTATATTAATTTGCATGAAATTATGTGCACTTATGCGGCCAAAAAATTTGAAAAACACAAACAACTTGTTTAAACAAAGCTATTTTTAAAGCATCATACTTATGTTTTGTGCAAACTTAGTGTCGTAGATTATTCATATCGAGGTTTTAATTAGAATATCATATAATAGGCATGCTTAGGATGGATTATTTTAATTTTCACTAAATTATGTGTAGTTATGGGCCAAAAATGATGAAATACTCAAATAACTTTTTTAAATAGCTCTTTCTAATGCATCTTACTTACGTTTGGGGAGAAAATAGTGTCGTAGAATATTCATATCGAAGTGTTAATTGAAAAATCTCATAATAGGCATAATTAGGAGTAATTACATTAATTTGCACGAAACTATGCGTATTTATGGGGCCAAATATTTTTAAAAAGTCAAGCAACTTGTTTAAACTAGCTTTAATGCATCTTGCTTATGTTTTGTGCCAAATTAGCGTCATAGAATATTTATATGAAAATTTTAATTTGGTAATCTTAAAGTAGGCATAATTAGGAGTAATTATATTAATTTGTACGAAATTATATGTAGTTATGCGGCAAAAAGTTTGAAAAACTCAATCGCCTAGTTTAAACTCGCGTTTTTTAATGCATCTTACTTTTGTTTTGTGCAAACTTGGTGTCGTAGAATATTCATATCGAAGTAATAAATTGGATAATCTTCTAATAGGCATAATTAGGAGTAATTATATTGATTTTCATAAAATTATGTGTAGCTTTGATGCAAAAAATGTTAAAAATCTGAAAATATTTGTTTAAACAACAAAGCTTCCAATGCATCTTACTTATATTTTGTGCAAAATTAGCGTCATAGAATATTCATATCTAAATTTTAACTGGAAAATCATATAATAGGCATAATTAGGAGTGATTATATTAATTTTCATGAAATTACATGTAGTTATTGCTGCCAACAATTTTAGAAAACTCAAATAACTTGTTTAAACAACTGCTTTAAATGCATCTTATTTATGTTTTGTGGAAAACTTGTGTCGTACAATGTTCATATCGAAGTGTAAATTGGATATTCTTCTAATAGGTATAATGAGGAGTAATTACATTAATTTTCACGAAATTATGTGTATTTATGAGTCAAAACGTGTTTAAAAATCTTACTCAACTTGTTTAAACAAGCAGCCTTCCAATATATCTTACTTATGTTTAATGAAATATTAGTGTCGTAGGATATTCATATCGAAGCGTTAATTGGACAATCTTATAATAGACATAATTTGGAGTAATTATATTAATTTGCATGAAATTATGTGCACTTATGCGGCCAAAAAATTTGAAAAACACAAACAACTTGTTTAAACAAGCCTATTTTTAAAGCATCATACTTATGTTTTGTGCAAACTTAGTGTCGTAGATTATTCATATCGAGGTTTTAATTAGAATATCATATAATAGGCATGCTTAGGATGGATTATTTTAATTTTCACTAAATTATGTGTAGTTATGGGCCAAAAATGATGAAATACTCAAATAACTTTTTTAAATAGCTCTTTCTAATGCATCTTACTTACGTTTGGGGAGAAAATAGTGTCGTAGAATATTCATATCGAAGTGTTAATTGAAAAATCTCATAATAGGCATAATTAGGAGTAATTACATTAATTTGCACGAAACTATGCGTATTTATGGGGCCAAATATTTTTAAAAAGTCAAGCAACTTGTTTAAACGGCAGCTTTAATGCATCTTGCTTATGTTTTGTGCCAAATTAGCGTCATAGAATATTTATATGAAAATTTTAATTTGGTAATCTTAAAGTAGGCATAATTAGGAGTAATTATATTAATTTGTACGAAATTATATGTAGTTATGCGGCAAAAAGTTTGAAAAACTCAATCGCCTAGTTTAAACTGCGTTTTTTAATGCATCTTACTTTTGTTTTGTGCAAACTTGGTGTCGTAGAATATTCATATCGAAGTAATAAATTGGATAATCTTCTAATAGGCATAATTAGGAGTAATTATATTGATTTTCATAAAATTATGTGTAGCTTTGATGCAAAAAATGTTAAAAATCTGAAAATGTTTGTTTAAACAACAATGCCTTCCAATGCATCTTACTTATATTTTGTGCAAAATTAGCGTCATAGAATATTCATATCTAAATTTTAACTGGAAAATCATATAATAGGCATAATTAGGAGTGATTATATTAATTTTCATGAAATTACATGTAGTTATTGCTGCCAACAATTTTAGAAAACTCAAATAACTTGTTTAAACAACTGCTTTAAATGCATCTTATTTATGTTTTGTGGAAAACTTGTGTCGTACAATGTTCATATCGAAGTGTAAATTGGATATTCTTCTAATAGGTATAATGAGGAGTAATTACATTAATTTTCACGAAATTATGTGTATTTATGAGTCAAAACGTGTTTAAAAATCTTACTCAACTTGTTTAAACAAATAGCCTTCCAATATATCTTACTTATGTTTAATGAAATATTAGTGTCGTAGGATATTCATATCGAAGCGTTAATTGGACAATCTTATAATAGACATAATTTGGAGTAATTATATTAATTTGCATGAAATTATGTGCACTTATGCGGCCAAAAAATTTGAAAAACACAAACAACTTGTTTAAACAAATTATTTTTAAAGCATCATACTTATGTTTTGTGCAAACTTAGTGTCGTAGATTATTCATATCGAGGTTTTAATTAGAATATCATATAATAGGCATGCTTAGGATGGATTATTTTAATTTTCACTAAATTATGTGTAGTTATGGGCCAAAAATGATGAAATACTCAAATAACTTTTTTAAATAGCTCTTTCTAATGCATCTTACTTACGTTTGGGGAGAAAATAGTGTCGTAGAATATTCATATCGAAGTGTTAATTGAAAAATCTCATAATAGGCATAATTAGGAGTAATTACATTAATTTGCACGAAACTATGCGTATTTATGGGGCCAAATATTTTTAAAAAGTCAAGCAACTTGTTTAAACGGCAGCTTTAATGCATCTTGCTTATGTTTTGTGCCAAATTAGCGTCATAGAATATTTATATGAAAATTTTAATTTGGTAATCTTAAAGTAGGCATAATTAGGAGTAATTATATTAATTTGTACGAAATTATATGTAGTTATGCGGCAAAAAGTTTGAAAAACTCAATCGCCTAGTTTAAACTGCTTTTTAATGCATCTTACTTTTGTTTTGTGCAAACTTGGTGTCGTAGAATATTCATATCGAAGTAATAAATTGGATAATCTTCTAATAGGCATAATTAGGAGTAATTATATTGATTTTCATAAAATTATGTGTAGCTTTGATGCAAAAAATGTTAAAAATCTGAAAATGTTTGTTTAAACAACCTTCCAATGCATCTTACTTATATTTTGTGCAAAATTAGCGTCATAGAATATTCATATCTAAATTTTAACTGGAAAATCATATAATAGGCATAATTAGGAGTGATTATATTAATTTTCATGAAATTACATGTAGTTATTGCTGCCAACAATTTTAGAAAACTCAAATAACTTGTTTAAACAACTGCTTTAAATGCATCTTATTTATGTTTTGTGGAAAACTTGTGTCGTACAATGTTCATATCGAAGTGTAAATTGGATATTCTTCTAATAGGTATAATGAGGAGTAATTACATTAATTTTCACGAAATTATGTGTATTTATGAGTCAAAACGTGTTTAAAAATCTTACTCAACTTGTTTAAACAAAGAAATTCTTCCAATATATCTTACTTATGTTTAATGAAATATTAGTGTCGTAGGATATTCATATCGAAGCGTTAATTGGACAATCTTATAATAGACATAATTTGGAGTAATTATATTAATTTGCATGAAATTATGTGCACTTATGCGGCCAAAAAATTTGAAAAACACAAACAACTTGTTTAAACAAACTATTTTTAAAGCATCATACTTATGTTTTGTGCAAACTTAGTGTCGTAGATTATTCATATCGAGGTTTTAATTAGAATATCATATAATAGGCATGCTTAGGATGGATTATTTTAATTTTCACTAAATTATGTGTAGTTATGGGCCAAAAATGATGAAATACTCAAATAACTTTTTTAAATAGCTCTTTCTAATGCATCTTACTTACGTTTGGGGAGAAAATAGTGTCGTAGAATATTCATATCGAAGTGTTAATTGAAAAATCTCATAATAGGCATAATTAGGAGTAATTACATTAATTTGCACGAAACTATGCGTATTTATGGGGCCAAATATTTTTAAAAAGTCAAGCAACTTGTTTAAACTAGCTTTAATGCATCTTGCTTATGTTTTGTGCCAAATTAGCGTCATAGAATATTTATATGAAAATTTTAATTTGGTAATCTTAAAGTAGGCATAATTAGGAGTAATTATATTAATTTGTACGAAATTATATGTAGTTATGCGGCAAAAAGTTTGAAAAACTCAATCAGCTAGTTTAAACTGCCGTTTTTTAATGCATCTTACTTTTGTTTTTGTGCGACCCTTTTTCGCGCGCTCCGCACCGCCGCTGGGCGATGGGTTGCGGAAGAAGGACACGGAGATCCCTCCCGAGCGTGCATCTCGGGTGTCGCCGATTCTCGCCGTTTAGAGATTATTTGGATGCACATTCGGGGGTTTTTTAGTGATTGTGAGTTCTTGTAGATTCCGGCGGGCGCAAGCCCCCACCGTTAATTACCCCGGGCTACGAACCTCGAGGCACCTCCGGATCTTTGAAAGAGAGAAGCAAATAGTATAGTTAAAAGATGGTCAAGTGGTCGTCTAATCTCATGAAAAGGGGTCTACGGACGATGAACCTACAAACAGACGGCTCAATCTATGGAAGACAAACCTACAAACAGATCGGTTTTGTCCTATAGAAGACGAACCTACAAACAGACGGTTCATTTATGCCACCTCGAGATGTAACCTTACCTACGCACTGTGTTAATCTCTTTAGAGGGGCTTGAGGTGAGTCTACATACGTATCGACTCGACCTCCGTTGATCTAGAAGATAAACCTACAAACAGACGGTTCAATCTTAACTAGTCAACAACCAATCACACAAAATACAACTCGAAGCGCCGAGCCGGTTGATCTTGAGGTTGGTGAATCAGAGAAGGGTGGATATGGCCCACGTGTTTCTTCTCACCGATCTTCTAGATCATGAATTCGAAGCACTAAGCCGATTCATAAACCTAGGAAACACAATTACACACAATGTCAAACCCGAAGCGCCGGGCCGCTTCAACATCGAGGCATGTGTTAGTGAAGGAACCTACCTACGTAACGGTTCACATTCATCGTTTTGTGGATGAATCTACCTACGACCGATTCAATCTCACAGTCTCGGAAATGAGCCAGGAGACAAACTCATCGACGGACGAGTTCGTCTTGCTACTCAAATGGTCATGAATTACTTGTTCATGACACCGAGTCATTAAGATGTCGCTTCGCTTCGACATCTTAATGTTCTTCTTCTTCAAAGTCGACATATCTCTCCATGCCGATGTCGTAGCTTTGGTCATTCTTCAACGAGCGTCGAGATGTTCTTGTCTCAACTAATCATTCTATGTGTTGCATTACTTGTGCAAAATTACTATGTTGCCCTACACCCCTTGTGTGAGCGTATTCAATCATGAGTTACTTGCTCATGGCAGCGAGTCATTAAGATGTCACCTATCTAGGACATCATAATGTTCTTCTTCTTCAGAGTCGACATATATCTCCATGTTAGTATCGTAGCTCTGGTTATTTTTCATCAAGTGTCAAGATGTTCTTGTCTCGACATGTTCCTTCATGTTGCTATCAAAGCCTTATTCATCTCACGTCAAGATGTTCCTGTCTCGACGTATCTTATTATTTTTCATCAAGTGTCAAGATGTTCTTGTCTTGACATATCTTCTTGTATTGCTATTAAAGCCTTAATCATCTCACGTTAAGATGTTCTTGTCTCAACGTATCTTCTTCATATTGCTATCGAAGCCTTAATCATCCTACGTCAAGGTGTTCTCGTCTTGACTAATCATTCTAAATGTTATATCATGTGTGCAAATATTCTTACGTGGCTCTACACTCCTTATGTGAGCATGTTTATTCATTTCTAAAATGCACAAAGTCTATTATATAATATCTTCCATTATTATTTTTATTATGAAGATGCATTTATTTATTATTATTATTATTATTATTATTATTATTATTATTATTATATTATTATTACTATTATTATTTTTTATTATTATTATTTTTATTTCTTAAACTCTATTTATCTATGTAGAAAATTATTTACAAAAATAATAGGAAAAGGGGGTAGCTATTAATTAGAGTTTCATTTATATTTTTGGGATTTTTATAATAGCTAAAATAGTAGAAATTTATTTTTATTATTTCTAAACTCTATTTATTTTGTAGAAAATCACTTACAAAATAATAGAAAATAAAATGGCTATGATTTTTATTTGTATTTTTAAAATGTTTATAATAGCCAAAGTAATAGAATTTTATTATTATATTCCATTATGTTGAAACACTATTCATTATGTAAGAATTATTTACAAAATCAAAAGAGGGTTAGCTATATTATTTTACTATTATTATTTCTTATTTTTTTATTTTTTAAAATCCATAATAGCTAAAAAGAAATCATTATTAATATTCCATTCTATTTATTATACTATTCATTATATCTATTTTTATTATTTCTATTTATTATCTATAGAAAAGTATAAGATTTTTATTACTAGTTGAAAATAGTCATAAGAGATGAAATTCATTATGTTTTTATTACAACTATTATTTTTATTACATTTTTATTCATCCAAAGTATTTTTATTGTATATATTTATATAGAAATAACAAAAGAAATACAATTCATGTTATAAAACTATATTATTATTCTTTATTATAAAAGAAAATGTACTCTACTATTTATTGCCATGTTTTTGTATATTTGTGCTATTTATTTTTATTATTCTTTTTTACAGAAAATATCAATATAATATCTATTATTATTATTATTTTTTTTTTATCAAAGAATATAGCTAATCTCATTATTTATTATAGTATATTACTATCATCATTATTATTTCATGGAAAATCACTTGAAAAATCACTAAAATATATCTAGTTATTATTTATGATTTTTATTTGTATTTTTGGAATTTTTATAGTATTTAAAATGACAAGTCAAATCTAGGTCAAATATATCAATATATGTAATGTCTTTTGCTTTTAAATTGTTTTATTATGATTATATTTTTAAAACTGGAATATTATTGTATAGAAAAATAGTATGAAAAATAAGAAAATTTTAGAAACAAATTTGAGTTAATTTGGAGTTCAAGAACATTTTTAATTAATTTATTCATTCTTTATTTGCGATTCTCGTTATTTAACTTAACGGGCTCAATAAGTGGGTCGTTGGATTTATCTTAAGATTCGTTCATCCAAGATGAAAGGCCCAGATCGTTCTCTTTTTCCTTCTTTTGAATCATGATTTATGGCCGACGTCAGATTTCCTTTGAGATTTGTTTTCATGCATCAAATCTCGTGTTTGTGCGCTGAGAGTCGTGCGCACTCGTCTCTCTGACTGTCCCGTTGACCGTTGTGCCAAGATCCGCGCTGGGAGCCACTCCCGATGACCGGAGCCCCGCCCTCCGATCGTGTAATCCTAGCAGCCGTCGCCTCGTTGCTAAAAACCTCTCGCCACATCCGATTAACGATCGCAGACGTGCATCATCGTGTGTAAGAGTGCCATGTTCCGCATGGGCCCCGCTTCAAGCACCGATCGAGTTTCTAACCACGAATTCGACTCGCTTAATCAATGATCCTTGCAATTAACCTTCTATTGTTGATCGCCTATGCTTTCGATCATGTTTGCAAGTTTGATTCTTTCTAAATTCGTTGTGTATAGCCCTATCCACCTCGTGTTACTTCACATGCGGCACGCCGTGTTCGTTCAAAAGATACACACCGAGTTGCCTTCGTTGAGTCGCTTTTCTTGCATCTTGAGTTACTTGCAAGTGCTTTATTAATCATTCAAGCAATGGAATCAAGAGGATAACACGAATCCTACTATTGATTCAATGTGACACTGTGGTCGAATTTCAAACGATGAACGGGAGAGTTGCTTGACTCTACTACCAATCTCAATTGTGTAACCAGACAATAGAAATGAGATATAACAATGACATGAAACTCAAGCTAGAAGCTCGTGTCTTTGATTATTCAATCTTCATGAATGATTTCATATGCCATACCGGCAATTCTTGAAGTTAATCTAAAACTCGCGTTTTAAAAGCAACAAATGTGAAAAGAGATAGGAAGCAAATATGAAGAAATGAAATTGAATGAAAAATCACAGATTCACCGATTGCTTAATGCAAGAATTAAGCTTATTGCATAATTCACAAAAGTCATTCTCAATTACACTCTAAATTCGATAGCAAAGCATCTAATCAAGCTTTGCAGATGATGACCGGATCTTGTGAAAGCTATGAATAGATCGAATCGAGAGACTAAGTCTACTATCAATTGATCTAATTGCTTCTCCTTCAACTCTTCTTTGCTATCTCTCTCTTCTTCTCGTTAATTGCTTCTATCCTTCATCGCTCTTGATTGCCTAACCTTCCAAACTTGCCTCTCGTGTTCTCCAATTCGCTTTATATAAGCTAAGAGTGTGTAATTTGCTAAATGGTGATGGTTGGGTAATTAGCACTTGGATCACGGCTTGATTCAATCTCCACCTTTGGTTCAGCTTTAGATCAATGGTTAGGATGTATTTGTGCTTTCTAATTACTCAATTGAGTTGGTCGTCATGGTTAAGCCGTTTGAGTTAGTTACAAAGGTCTTTTATTCACTCTTTTGCCACTCTCCATAATAACTAACCATCACTCACTTCGGACTGTTCTAGAACCTTCTCCACACTTGGCAATCACAGAGAGCTCTCTCAAGCACTATAAAAGCCTCGTATAGTGAGAGATCTCCATTTCTCCATTTGAGCCCGATTTTTACTCAATTACCATCGCCATCACCTTCTTCATCAATTCATCCAATTGCAAGCTCTCTTAGCCTCCTATTAGACTCGTAGTTGATCCACCTTGTTCTTTGCATTATCTCTACTCCCTACTATTGAATTTGAGCTTTGTCGCTTTTACCCGATTGGTGATCTAGTGGAATGCTATCGCAAGGCTTCAAAGGGACTATCTTTGCATCCAGAGAGCATCGCCTTAGTGGAAGAAAGCTACTTGTTCAATTAATTTCACTTTTTCAAGCTTGCAAAGGTCAATCCCAATTTTGATCTCATTGACCGCTCGCTCGCAATTCTCTTTATTCTTTTCATATTCCTTAAAATTCATGCTTGATACATGTTCTAATCAATGATATGCACCTTCCTATCGAATGAATTTGAAGGATTCCGCTATCTCTAACTCATTCAACCATGGCGCTCTCGCCGCCGCGCGGAAGAAAAAGAAGAAGAGGAGGAAGGGAAGAAGAAAGCGCTTCCGGGGGCTTGCCTCGCGCATGTGAGCCGCAGCAGAGTGGGGCCCACAACACAGAGATAATGCGCAAGGCTGCCAGGTGTGCATACCTCCTTTCTTTCCTCTTTATTTGAATCGTGGCTTTATCCGAATGAGTTTGGTTCACATGACATGGCTTATGCGCTCCGACTCATAATCCCGACAATAGTGGTCCCACCCGTAAGATTACGTAGTCTAGGCTTATAGCAATTGATTAGTACACGTACAGGCTAATTAAGCCGAGTTGGCATGTTCGATTGGTCGCTAGATTAATCACTCCCCTTTAGCATTAATGGCCTGCTTAACAACTGCTGAGGTGGCCTTGTAGTATCATGCCATGTGGCATTAACAGAGTGAGATGGCCCTGGGGTATTATGCCATGTGGCATAGGCTGAATGAGGTGGCCTCCTCTGGTTGTGCCGTGTGGCACAGAGAGAGTATAGTGGACCACCGGCGCGTGCGCCGCGGCACGTGGGCACGCGAGGCGGGCGGGCTTCCCCGGTTGTGCCGTGTGGCATGTGCCGGGGTGAGGTGGACTGGCGTCATAGCCGCCACGTGGCATGTCGGTGGGGCCCACATGTCGTGTCGGTGTGGGGGTGGGGCCCACCGGGCCGAGTGGACCAACTGGGGCGCCGACACGTGGCACGAGGTGGCCCAATGAGACGCCGCCACGTGTCATAACCTCTCTCTTCTCTCGATTCGGTGTAGGTGTGCTTAGGATCCCCGCTTGCACCCGCATGTGTCTCTCGTCCCGCATTGCACCTGCATGAACCCTCGATCGAATCTCACCTTTGATCACCCATTTATTCTCGCTTTTATCTTCCCCGAATTTATTTTAATAGCTCCACTTATCCAAAAATCATGAAAATTTCACCAAAAATCCCTAAATTCATGATGATCATCCCTGTAATTTTTAATTCCATTTTTACCCTTCCTTCTCTGAATTAAAAATTCTTTTGTCAAATAAACCCCGTTATTCCTTATGAATTAATCCCCGATCTCAATTGTAGCTCGTGTCTCTCGCCAATTATCTCTCTCTTGCATAAACCACCCTAACTAAATACCAATTAGACTTATATTGATATTCATTAGGGCTTGATTTGATCAAATGCCGACTACTTATCGCCAATTAATACAAATCTAGACTTGATCGTGTGGTTGCTCCCTACTTTGGCACCGATCGCCTTGTGAAATTGACTTTCAATCCCTTAACATGAGGGTGACTTGGTCAAAGAACCGACTACTTATCGCAAGAATTGACACAAATCAAAGCATGGTTAGGTGGTTGTCGCAACTTTGGCACCTGTGTCACCTTGAAAGCAAAATCACATTTGGAATTTCTCATGACTAGTTGCATCAAAATGCTAGCTTGGCATTGACATCATTTCATGTAGCATGGGATTATACCGTCAGCCTCCTTTCTAGGGTTAGCTCCAAAGGCAGTGCATTTTTAGTGGTTCAATTTCGACCCTTCAATAGGTCACCGAGGCGTGGGGCCCACCCGTCGCTGAAAATGGTCACATGGTGACTCATCAAAAAAGCTATGTTGTTAGATTCATCTACAAGGGACCGCCAGTGGGTCCCACTTGTCGAGAAAATATAATCACATGGTGACACCCAAGAGGTCTCCTCTCTCCCTCGATCTTCTTGGGTGTCACCATGCCGAGTGGATAGAGAACAACGGGTATTTATACTCTTCACTTCATGCCCAAGATTCCATCGTGGGACTAATGGATTTGTTCCGGGTTAAGCAATGACCTCTCCCGATCTGGGCCATCTTTCCATCGCTTCTCTCTCTTTCCCCTTTCTTATGACTTATCATTAATCATCAATTTATTTTATTTATTCATTTATTCATCCTTGAAACTTTTCAAGGGTAAACAAAGAGCCACCCACCAAGACGAGTCTTGAATGCTCGAAAGGCTTGTCTTGGTGCATTATTCCTTATTATTCATCATTTCATTTCTCATGACGTCTTCTTCTTCGGTATTGTAGTTTCATCTCATGACGCCATTCCGCGTCGCCCTCGAGTCATTATCATTCTTTTTATGAGGACCCTAGCGATTGGACTCCTCTCGTCTCAGCCATCCGAGCGACTCCTGTCTACCCGCGAGGCGGCGGTTTATTTTTTAGGGATGATCAGCCTCATGACATCATGCCCCTTCAGCCTCTAGGCATTGCCTCTACAGCCTCCTTTGACACATCTCCTGGGCAAGGAGATTATTGATGGGGAGGCCTCTCGTGGTCTTCCGCTTCTTTCGTGGCTCCTTTAGAGTGCCACGGCACACCGGAGTGGACTCGATATATACTCATGCGGGAGAGGGCTATACTTGAGCGTACTGGGATATACGACCCGATCTTTCTGTCGATGTTTCGCTATCATATCGACACACCCTGGTTGTGGGCCTTTTGCGAGAGGTGGAACTATTCCACCAATACTTTGTTCATTGATGACCGGGAGCTGACTCCGACCCTCCTGGAGATACAGCAGTTGACAGGGTTGCCGATCTTTGGCTGGTTTTACGACGAGTTCATAGTCTCACCTGCTGACTTGAGAGATTCATCTCGATTCCCGTCATCTTTACTGCAGAGGGTGTATGATATATACCACCATTTGAGAGGGGTCACTCCGGAGTCCCCTTCGACATTGGATTGCCTATTTCACGATCGAGTTTATACTCGTCCCGAGGGCTTAGCCTCTATTCGGATCCTTTTGGTACAGTCGCTCGAGATTCACTATGATGGCCCTACCCCTTCTCAGATGCATTGTGCTCTCACGATATAGATCGGGAGACTTATCCGACCGCATTTATTTCCCGGTGGATCTCGTTACTTTCTACTACCCACCTCCCAAAGATACACCATCCGACCTTCGTATTTGTCATGGCGAGTTTGATTGCACGTGGCAAAGCAGGATTTCCTTAGCAAAGGCTCGTATCGGCCAACATTTACAGTGGGTCTCCCGCGGTCTAGTATCATCTCGTAGTCCTTCGAGATGTAGGGAGCCGATTCCATGGCATTTGGTTAGCGGCCGGCTTCATATGCATTGGTCGTGTTCTTATGATCCCGGTATGGTCGCTTCATCGAGAGACCATTTACCTCTCGTCTGGGCGATTTAGCCGAGTGCAGCCACACTTTGACTCCCACAGATGCCGATACGATTTTATAGGAGTCGTGATCATCCGAGGTTCGCTCGAGATAGATCGATGACTCGCAGATAGCCGGGACCGTGGAGAGGTCGTTGATTGATAGCAGGTTCCCTTCTTCCGACCCTTCCAAAGATTCGGGATAGATCGTCGACTTGGAGTACCTTGTTAGCATTCGCCGTGGTTTCCTTCCTTTTAGATCGGGTGATCACATATTCATTGAGCCCTATTCACCCCATCGGTGTGCACATCGTTTGGGCTAGATCAGATATCCCAGCCGCCTCTTCTTCGTCCCGAGTTTTTGGTACTGACTTGGAGGGTGTCGGGTGGTGTTACACTCACCTCTTCCGACTAGGTACATGTGTGTTCGTTGCCGATGGTTTCCACTTCTCGAGTTCCCACTTTCTCGAGACGTTATCGCAGTGGTATAATGATGCCATCCGCTCTTATCGCTCATACACTCCTCCCGTGGTTGCACGTGTCACTTGCCCTCGTGACGGACATGTCTTTTCTAGTGGGGATATCTCATACGCCGCTCTCTTTTCCCGCACATCACCGTAGAGCCTATTGATTTCCGGGTTTAGACAAATCGGCTTTCTCGTGCTCCCGTTAGGACTACTCTTACTGTGTACACTTCATTATCCCTTTAGGTTATTTCCTTTTGATAAGCCTCATCTCATTTCGACTAATTCTCTTTTGATTCGTAGTTGGCTTACGAATATGATCATGCGGAGCCCGGTTCTCGGTCCCTCGTCCACGAGTAGCTCCGCGCTCATTTCCAGCCACATGTCGAGCCAC
Organism: Schoenoplectus tabernaemontani; assembly: GCA_037127355.1. Classification (NCBI taxonomy): domain Eukaryota; kingdom Viridiplantae; phylum Streptophyta; class Magnoliopsida; order Poales; family Cyperaceae; genus Schoenoplectus; species Schoenoplectus tabernaemontani. The sequence goes on from JAZBJN010000035.1 coordinate 45,072, forward strand.
CGCTCCAGCCTACCATGGGGAGAGATCGAGACGGCGCCTCTCACCGTCTTCTCCATTTTCTTTTCCTTCTCCCACTCCGGTGATTTTCTTTATCGACTCGCCTATCCTTATTCGGGCGCACTTCATTTACATCTCTCGATTAGGTTTATTTTTCAGCTCGTGGGACATCTCTCGTGGAGGCCGCTCGAGATGACATCACTAGCAGATTTATCGGCGCTCGCGAGCACCGTTTATTTCAGGGTTTTGCACCGACCTTGCCGTCGCAGGTTCGTGTGCTTCATTTAATACCTAGTTGCCAGCATGCACTAGTATTTTCATTCTTACATGTAGATTTTACAGACCCTGAGACCGATGACATGGCATCTCCACATCGCTCGGAGTCCTACTTTTATGACGGCCCTGCTTCACCGTCGATCTTGCTGGTGCCCACTGGAGATGGTGACTCATTCGATGTGGTTCTGGGGCCTGTGCTCACTCTTGCACGACTAGATGAGGCCTCTTCAGAGCAGGGGAGTCTATTGGCTGTCGAGCCCGCAGGCGACGAGCCACTACTGATCGAGGGAGGGCCATCTCATGCTTCTTCATCTCCCGACGGCAGCCTCTCATGGCCACGTGATGGCGCAGTCTCGACCGAGCGGTTGCGCCGACTACGACTCGAGTTGGATGAGAGCCGGCCGGTGGAGCAGCCTATTCCACACCCCTCGCAGACGGGGTTCCGGCTAGCGAGGGTCTCGCCGAGCCTCATGCTTCTTCCGTACTTTATATTTCCTTTATCATTTGCCCGTATTTTACTTTTCATGTACTTATGCTTCTTCATTTTATTTTGTAGCCGGTCCGGTACACCTATGGGTCCTCCCGAGGCGACCGACATCCCTATCCCCGACTCTGGCCTCCCCCGCTGTCTCAAAGTGCGACGAGGCGATAGGTTAGATCTTCTCTTCCTTCTATTTCTTCTTAGGTTATAACAATTTGTCTAACCCATTTATTTTACTTGCAGATGTTTCATCGAGGGATGTGCGCCTTGCCTTGGCCGCGCCGGCGGATGCACTCCGGATACCTTCTTCGGGGCTATCCACTAGATTTCGACATCCCGGACTCTCTCGCCCAAAGTGGATTCTCTTTCGATTGGTATAGGCCGACGCGGATACCATCGCGCCGCCTCTACTCATTGCACCTCGTCTCGAGAGCACTTTCATTTCCGGGAGGTGTGAGGAGTCGCTCGGGCTTACCAGGATGCGAGCTCTCTTGTATATCAAAGACGAGTTAGAGATTCATGAGCTACGCAGGCATTTGGAGGCTGCTCGACTCCGCTATCTTCAGCGGCTCTCTTCTTGTGCCACTCTCCGCTCCATGGGAGTCAGTGGTGGGCCCGCTCGACTGCTCGTGCAGGAGCTAGAGGACCATAGATCATCGGTGGAGGGCTTCTCTCGACATTTGGCGGACGTCTCCGAGTTGCGATTCATTCGAGCGCCCGGATAGTGCCTTCGCTCGTTCTTGGACTTCGAGGCGCTTCGGAGGAGGATAGGCACTCCCTCCATACTCATTTAGAGACTATTAGCACTGTGCTATTAGAGCTGGAGTCCCGCTTTTTGGGCCCATAGACTGCACTTTCATTCATTTTTTTTTCTTTCTCCTTTTCTTTTGCTATACTTGATATAGGATGCATTGACATTTATCATTTTGATCCCTTGTTGTGGATGATGCTTGCTTCTATTATTATCCTTTCATCGTTTCCTCTGCAGCGCGAGGAAGTATTTCATTGATTTCATGCCGTGCACCCCCAATCTTATTTGTAAAAGCGCTCTATTACAACTGCTTCATTCTTTCTCAGCGTCTAAACATAATAAAAGGAAAAATCTTATAACATCCTATTACATCCATTCTCTACATCATTTCTCTTTATTTATGGCAATACAAAACTCAAGTAACCGTGGTATTTTACTTGATACCGAACTCGTCCGTATTGACCTCTAGGCCGGCATGGAATAAACCCGTTTATCCCTTTATTACCGATGGATAAACTTACCAAGATCAATTGGATTATGGATGCAATTGATAACACCATTTTGTGGATGCTCCTTATATATTTAATTGACATTTATTTGTGGAAGCTCACCCACTCTCCTCATTTGTGCACCGTTATAGTGCGGAAGTGGAAACTCACTTTCACTCATCTCCACTCAATTTGTTTTTGGGGGTACTACCCTCAAACATCCATCACGCATCCCTCGCGAGACAAAGCTTTCATCGGGTAGGTCCGCTCTCCATGACCCGAGTCAATTCTTTAAGCGAATTACTTTATTTGACACCGAATGTCGGGCAAAAGCATAAACCCTTAGTCCGACCCCTCCATGACCTATTTTGGGATTAGAAACAGATCACCTCCTGGGCGTGTGGTACTTTTGCGGATGAATGTACCCAACCTGGTTTTTCATATTTTAGCTACCCTCAAACATCCATCACGCATCCCTCGCGAGACAAGCTTTCATCGGGTAGGTCCGCTCTCCATGACCCGAGTTACTTCTTTAAGCGAGCCGCTTTGTTTAACATGGAATGTCTGCACAAGCGTAAACCTTGATCCGACCCCTCCATGATATGTCGTGGGATTATGACACACCATTTCTTCGGGCGTGTGGTACTTTTACTTGATGAATGCACCCAACCCGGCTTTGTATAACACTCATGGTGTCTGTGGGACAAAGGTGGCAACCCCTTATTGAAAAGATTTTATTATTATATTTTTTTATTATCATCATTTTTTTATGAGTAGGAAAATAGGTTTTTATTGTTTTACATATATATCCTTTTATTTTATCGAAGAATGCGATTTTTGGTTATTAGTGATATATGTTACTAATAGTACGAGAGTTATTTATTTATATGCCCTCGTAAGCGACTATTTACTAGCCACCAATTTGCTCGACCTATCCCTTGGTTTTGCCGCGCGGCGACCAATATGAGCAACTTTCGTCATTGGGCAACGAGATAGTTTGAGGGACAACCGCAAACCCCGCCCATTTTTGTGTTTATTCTCGTATCAAATGGACAAACCCAAAGTGGTATTTGTATTGTGAGCCCAAACACCAAAGCTCTCGCCTTACATTCTCGCGTGGTTTTGGCATTGTATTCCCTTATTCTATTTTTTTATTTTTGTTATAGGGCTAAATGTGTTTGTGTGGTTTTGGATTTTTGGATGTATTCTATTTACAGATGCACAAGTAGGGTTTTGGGATTTTTATGCAAAAGTGGAGGTTAGATATGGGTTTGTGTTTCGTGCACGTGTGTGTAAACGAACACTTATTCCCTCCTTATTTATTTACAATAGATACTACTCGGTTGGCCCCGCTCTCGGGCTAGGTGTAGTACTTCTTCGTATATCGCCCATTAATCGGTGGCATGGGTCTTTCACCTTCATGGTCTATGAGTTGGTATGCGCCGCCCCCGTATACCTTCTCAATTACATATGGCCCTTCCCAGTTCGGAGAGAATTTTGGGCCGATGTGTCGGCCAATGATCGGCCTCTTGAGGACAAGAACAAGCTCCCCTTGTTGAAATGCCCTGACTCGCGCCATTTTGTCATATGCCCTTGCCATTTTTGCCTGATATATTTCAAGGTTCTGCTGAGCTATCAGCCTCTTCTCGTCCATGGCATCCAACTCGTCCAATCTGAGTTGTTGGCATTCATCCATGGTCATATCATTTTGCATAGCCACCCGTAATGACGGTAGTTCTACCTCAAGAGGGAGGACGGCTTCAACCCCAAAAGCCGAGAATACGGGGTAGCTTGCGTAGGCGTTCGCACGTAGTTCGGTAAGCCCATAATGCCTCCCGTAGACGATTATCCGGGGCCTCGTTGGTTGCCGTCCACTCGTCTTCTTCATGATATTTATTAGGGTTTTGTTAAAGGTTTTCGCCTGTGCCGTTGGCTCTCGGGTTATAAATGGACGAGAATCTCCAATCAATGTTAAATTGCTCCGCTGTGGCATAGACTTTGGAGCTCTTGAAGGCCGTTCCATTATCGATATTATTCGTTGTGGTGTACCAAATCGGTAAAGGATGTGCGTCTTGAAGAACTTAACCACATCGGATGCTTTAACTTCTTTAAGCGGAACGCTCGCCCATTTTGTAAAGTAACTGTCGCCGCCAGATGAACCGGTGACCTCTCGACGTTGGAGGGTCTATGGGTCCCACTATATCTCGTGCCCCACATATTAAATGGCCAGGATGCTACCGTGGGGTGCAACGGGTTTGGCGCTTGATGTATAAAAGGGCCGTGTATCCGGCACATGCGCACTTCTTTGCGTGCTCTTCACAATCGCCCACCATCGTGGGCCAATAATACCCCATTCGCTTGATTTTCAACTTCATTTTCGCCCAAACCGATGTGCTCGCATAGTCCGAATGAACTTCTTTCATAACCCGCTTCGGCCAGTGCCCCGATACGCATCTTAGCCATAGCGATCATAAGACCTCCCAGATAGCGTATTGCCCACATATGCATACCGTAGTACCCGCTTTCTTATTTGATCGGCCATCCTTTTATCTTTGGGAAGGGTACCATGCCGGAAATATTCGATGAACGGTTGTCTCCAATCATCGTCTTCTTCTAAGTTATCATTGTTTCTTGGCATTCTATCTTTTCTAGCCCAAACCTTTTCATTATTCGCCTCATCCGTTGTTTGACACAATGATAATGGCCTCCTATTACGGACGATGATGTGGATTTCCGGCTCGTTGGTTCACCCAGCTCCTTGGCGAGTTTGGCCAACGCATCTGCTTCACCATTCACGCCCTCGTGACCTTCTCAATGGACACGTACGGGATTTTCTTCATTAACTCCATGGCCTTTTGGTGATATTGTATTAGTTCCGGCTTCAAGACCTTGTATTCGCCAATTATTTGATTTATTATCAACTGTGAATCCCCAAAGATACGCACAGCCTTGATTTCCCACCAAATGATAGCTCTAGTCCGGCGATGAGTGCCTCATACTCGCTTCATTATTCGTACATGGTTCGGTTAAAGCTAGAGAATGTCGTATTATCCCACCTTCCGGGTTACGAAGACTAGTCCCGCGCCGCCGCACAATTGGGACTCCCGGCCCGCGACGGCTTGATTGACGAGGCACCATCAAAGTACATCTCCCATATAGGACTTCCTTCTTCAACATGTAGAGTTTCCTCGTCGGGAAAGTCGCATTTTAATGGAGAGTCATCTTGGATCGGGTGTGCAGCTAGGAAATCTGCTAGCGCCTGCCCCTTTATCGCCTTTTGCGGTGTATAAGTGATGTCGAACTCGGTGAGAATAATAGCCCACTTGGCCAGCCTCCCCGTCAGCATTGGCCGAGTCATCAGATATTTGAGAGGGTCCACCTTGGATATTAAAATGATTTTGTGGGCTAGCATGTAGTGCCTCAATTTCTTCACCGCGAAGATTAGGGCTAAGCAATGCTTCTCAATCGGTGAATACCCGTGTTCTGCCCCTACCATCATGCGACTTAAGTAATATAGCGCATTTTGACTACCATCCTGGTTTTCTTGTGCCAACAAAGCTCCCAAGGATCCATCCAGGGCGGTCGTGTATAGAATAAGCTCCTTCCCGGGTATGGGCGCCGCTAATACTGGAGGGTTGAGTAGATATGCCTTGATTTCTTCAAAGGCTCGCTGGCACTCACCGTCCCACTTAAACGGGATATTCTTCTTAGTCAGCCGGGTGAAGGGTTGGATTTTACCCGATAGATTGGCTATGAATCGCCTAATGTACGCCAATTGCCCTTGCAAAGATCGCAACTGTTTTAAATTCTTCGGCGGGGATAGTTCAGTTATTGCTTTGATTTTGCCCGGGTCTATCTCAATTCCCCTATGGCGTACCACAAACCCTAGAAATTTACCAGATGATACCATGAATGCGCATTTCAACGGGTTTAGTTTGAGCGCATGTTCTCTCAGGCGGTTGAAAACGACCTCAAGATATTGGAGGTGTTCTTCATATGACATGGCTTTGATGACCAGGTCGTCCACATAACATTCTACTATCTTGTGGATCAGATCGTCGAATATCTTTGTCATCGCCCGTTGGTAGGTGGCACCTGCATTTTTCAGCCCAAACGGCATGACTTTGTAACAATATATGCCAATCGGCGTGCGGAATGCCGTGTGCCTTTCATCTTCTGGCGCCATTTTAATTTGATTATAGCCCGCGTAACCGTCCATGAAGGAGAAGACTTCATAGGAGGATGTATGATCAATTATGATTTCGGTCACTGGGAGCGGGAAATCATCTTTAGGGCACGCCTTGTTTAAGTCCCGAAAGTCCACACAGATGCGGGTTTGCCCATTTTTCTTCTTAACTGGGACAATGCTAGCTACCCATTCTGGCGTCTCTTCTTCCCGTATGAAGCCGGCGTCGATGAGTTTCTTGGTCTCCTCCACGACCTTCTCTTCGAGTTCTATTCTCATTCGCCTCGGCGCTTGTTTAATCGGCTTGAAGGTTGGATCAATTTTTAAGTAATGGACCGCCACATTGGGATCTAATCCAGACATCTCTTTATAACTCCAAGCGAAGCAGTCCATGTAGCTTTTAAGGAATGTCTTCAACCTGTCAGCCACCTCTTCTGGCAAAGACGCGCTTATGAAAGTTGGTCGTGGGTCTTCTTCTGTCCCCAGATTAATTTCAGCTAACTCATCGACCGTGTTAGGTTCCTTTTCCAGCTGCTTTAAAGCATTTTCCAGGACCGGGGCATTGTCCTCTTCTGTTTCATTATCCGGCATTTCAACAGAAGTCATGCAACAGCTTTCTTCCATACGGTATTCGTTGAGAGACCCTTCAAAACATGCTGCGTTATCGCAGTCATGCCCTAACCCCCGGGTATATTTTATTTTACCGTCCAGGCCCAGGACTTTATTCTGGCCGCCATTCCAGAGTTCATCAAAACGCTTGGCCTCGGCCTTGGATATGTCTCTCAGACATTTTGCCCTTTTTGCCAGTTTATACAGCTCCTTTCCAAAGGGATGAGATGCAGCGTCACCGCTCGTTGCATTCTCCGATTCTTGTTCTATCACCCACTTCTTCCAAGTGTTGTGATCAGGGTTCTTCAGAGACTGGGTTGAATCGCTCTGATAGAAAATTATGGCCTTGTGGATGATAGTTTTCCCTTTGATGCGTTCCACCTTTGCCGGCACAACAAAGGTCTTTAGGGTTTGGATGTGGTTCACCTCCCTTGGTATAAGGTCTTTAAAATGCCTTTCGGGGACCACAGTAATCTCTAGCGCTGCCATCTCTTCTTCTATCTCAATGTTCATGACTGAGTTGGAGCGGTAGATTTCTTTGATCGACTTACGTCTCGCAACCTTAGGTTTGCTAGGTACAGGAGTGTGCGAGATCGTATAAGCAACCCCTTTGCCCTTGTTATTCAGGTTATGCGGAGCTGGGTCTTGTTGAAAGCTCTTCGGGAGTTGGATCGTCCCATTTCTGTGCCCTTCTTCTATAAGGTCTTTGAATACCCAACACTCTTCAATTGTATGGCCCAGTATGCGATGATAAGGGCAAAATTCGCCTTCACCGGCTCTTTCTATGTCGGCGGGTCTTTTGCAAACGGGAAGTGTCAATCCGCTCTTTAAGGCCTGCTCAAATATCCGAGCTGTTTTATTTTTCAGGAAAGAGTATGGTTTACTCTTCTTGACCTTGAGAGTTTGCATGACGGTCGGTTGCTTAGCTTTCGTTTCTTCCCCCTTTGATTCATCTACTATGACAATTACCCGTTTGCCGCTATCGGGTGCTTGTCTTTCGTGGGTCCCGGAACGGGTTCGTTCGTCACCTCCTTGAGTAGCTCGGAGTTATAGATCGCGGTTTGCGGGTTTTCGATCATTATCATGATTTCATTGTGTTGCACCTTGATATCCCGCATCACTTCCCATTGTTCGACACCTCTCTTCTCGTTATTTTCAACTTGGTGCCTTATCTCATCGATCGCATTCCGTACGCGACCTTCGAAATTTTCCCGCCATGAGCGTTCTTCATTTATAGGCCTCGGCCTAACCGGTTATCCCTTCCGCTACCGGTCCCGTGTTGATCATATATGACTCCTCACTTTCATTGTCTGTCTCAGGCCCTTTATATGGCTTCTTGAGGATGTGATAGATGATCTCTTCGTCAGATTCCTCTTCCCAAGGTTGACGATCATGGCCGACTCTTCTCCCGAGGTGGTATCGCCCAAGTTATTAGAATCTTCGGAGTCTTCTCCCGAAGTTGCCTCTATGATCTGAATTTGAGGGGTGTTGGCAGGTTTAAAATTGAAAATGACCTCCTCTTCGAATCACTCGCATTGATTTCGCTCGGTTTTATTTGGGCCTTATATGACCATCCGTTTGAAGCGGAAGGTTGCTTCTTCACCCGACTTTCTTCCGGTCTTTGGGCTCGAACGCCTCGGGGTTTAATATTAAATTTGACCTCTTCTTCTTCTCCGGATGAGGTATCAAATTTAGGGCCTCTGTCAAGGGTTTCGACTCGCTTTTGTTATTGGCGGCTTGGCGCCACGGCGGATTTAGGTAAAGTAAAATACCGGGCGTCATTGAACTTAATCTCATGCACCCCGAATGGCTTGACATCTCCGTCAATTCTCTTTTGCTTACCATTCTCAATATATTTCAGCACCTTTGGTGCAGAGTAGAGGTATGACTCGATTACTATGAAGCCACGGCGACCCAAAGAACGCCCGATAAGAGGTTTCAGCGTCAATGACATAGAATTTAGTAGGCGCTATTAGGCTTCCGCATTGCAGTGTTCGAGTTATAGCTCCCGTGGCCTTTTGGGAGTTTTGATTGAAGCCATGAATGATCACCTTTTCGTCAGATAGGTTCTTCACATCTAAGGTGATGGTCTTTAGGGTTTTAAGCGGCATGATATTGATTGAAGACCCTGCGTCGACCAAGATACGGCCAATCTTCTGCCCTCCGCAGTTTCCTGTGATGTACAGTGGGCGATTGTGGTCAACAGTGCCTATTAGGAGGTCGTCGTCTGTGAAATTTATACAGGCAGCCCGTTTGGCGGTGAATAGGGCTTCTTGCATATTTTGTTCTATGAAGTATGACTTGTACTTCTCGGGATCTTGCAAGGCCTGGATTAGAACCTCCCTTAGGTCTTGTGACATCATCAACGCGTCAAATATGCTTAATAGCGCTGGAATCTTACGCAGATGTGCCAACACATTATATTCTTCGCCCATCGACCGGGTCCTTTCTGGGTTCTTGCTTGGATTCTCGACCTCTTTACCTTTATTCAGGGCCTTATCTTTTCCTTTATCGGAATCCTTGGGAGCCTGTCTCTCAGGTATATAAGTCCCGGACCGGAGCACGGCTTTGCATTCTTCGTTTTTGGTCCCAGAGGTGCTTGCTTCCCCTTCATCATTTGGGAAGAACATCTCCTCTAATGTTGGCATATCTTCGTCGTGAGAAGAATATACCATATTGCACGAAGCACCCCAGATCTCTTCGCTTTCTTCTTTATTTATTTCTTCATTTATATTTTCTTCCTTTTGACATAGGGTTAGCTTCTCCCAGTCTTCTTTGGAGATGAAGTGTTGAAGGGTGATCACCTCGGGACTGCCCTGCTCGTACTCTTCAATCTTATTCTTTCTGGACTTGTTATTTCTATGCTTCTTTTTCTTCTTAAGAACCTGGTCTTGGCTTTGGTCCACCTTATAATATACCCTGGGCTTTGGTGGGACCACTGGCGTGATATCGTCTTTCCATTTCATGCCAGGTTCTTTCTTGAGAGCTTTAAGCATTTTAATCGATTTCTTCGATAGGTGCGTAGTCCATTGTTCTTCCTGGTCTTCGCATGACTGGCCCGGGACTTTCTCTTCCTCATGAGAGATCGTGTTGGCCTGCTCATGGGCTGATGGGCTTTGCAAGAACCCCTTAGGTAAAGTAATTTCACCGTTTTTATACGCCTTTTCGACCCAATCTTTGAAGACCCAGCAATCTTCAATTGAGTGCCCTAGTACTCTATGGTATGGGCAGAAGTTGGGTTCGTCCGATTTATCGGCATCTTCCGGACGTTTACTGGCCGGCAAGGTTAGGCCATTCTTTAGTGCTCCCCTGAAGATTTGAGCAACTTTATCTTTCCTGAAGGAGTACGGTTTAGTCTTCTTTTGTCTGAGGGACTCAAAACTCCGTGAACTCCCTCCGGATTGGGCTCGGGTCCCTTGTTGTAATTATTGCCATTTGTGCCATCGCGCCGCCTTGGGTGTCTGCGTTGGCAACCATCTTATCTTTTAACGAGGTGAATGCCACTTTGGTTTCAGCTCGGGCTCCTCGTTGCGGCCTATTATTCATGAAGTTCGGCACGGTGTGCGGTGACATTCTTTCCATATTGGATACCGATCTGAGCAAGTCTTTGAATGTGTTGACCTTTGTCACACCAAGAAGCATGCCCATCCACCCGTCAATGTTCTTCATGATTAGGTTGACGCCTCATCTTCGATTAATGTGCGGTCGCATTTGATGCCGAGGTTTCGCCATATTGATAAAATCGTCATTGACTCCCCTTTCTTGGGTTTAGTACTTGCCAAATCGGCTATATTTATCTTGTCAGACACCATGACAAATCGCGCCCTGAACGAATCTGCCATCTCGTCCCAGGTCCTGATGCTGTTGTTCTCTAATGAATAATACCATTGGAAAGCGGTTCCCACCAAGCTCTGAGGGAATTGTCTTAACAACAAGCATCATTCGCGCCGTATTGCCGCACGAGGCTACAAAGTGGGCCAGGTGTTGTTCGGGGTTCGGATCTTTATTGCCTTCCCGGAGAAGGTCCCGAAGCGGGAATCACATACCCTTTAGGATATTCTTCTAAGTCGTATATGGCGGGGTATGGATGTCCACAGTTTTTAACGGGAGGGATAGCGTATCCACCTCCAGCTATTTGCATTTGCTGGGCAATCATGGCTTGAATCTCTTTCCGGGATATCCCCGTTGGTTCAGCCTCCACATCTATCGTTCTATGTGGATGGGGTTTAGAATCGACAGGTTGTTTTCCCTTATGATTGCTTTTGGTACTGTGGACCCCTTCTTGACGGGAGCTACCAGCCTTGAAATTGGCGTCTTGTGATTCTTGCAATGACTTGACCGCCTTAATCAGTTCTTCGTTCTGCTTTAGCATGGTAGCAATTAGCTCCCGTTGCCTAATCAGCTCTTCGTCCCGTGCCTCGATGTGGCCTTTTAATATTTCAATTTCATCGATAGGCACTTCGGGACGTGTTTCAACGTCATCTTCATTATCGAAGAAGTCAGGGTTTTCGTTGTGGTCTTCCCCTTCCCTGCTGTTGCCCTCGGGGTTGACTCTCTTGGGAGGTCTCCCTTTTCTACCATTATTTTTGTTGGTATTGGTGACGTGAGCTTGATTAGGCGGGACTGGTCATCCTGAGTCATATTCACCTCAGCATCAGTGTCCGGATCAGTATCGTAGCTTATGCTGATGGTGTTGACTGAGAAGTGCTCTTCATAGCGAGCGGTTCTTCTCTTCTTCTTTGTTTGGTCAGGGGCAGTTATTTTCAGGTTATTGAGTGGTATTCCCAGCCTAATCGGCTGAATACACTCTTCTGACCTAGACGGCTGAACACGCTCTCGGGCTGAGCGTTAGATCTGCCGGCCTTGCTGGGCTGGGCTTGAGATTGGGGCTTTGTTGGCTGGGATCCCTTTGGGACCCACACCTGCTGGGTGCTAGGTGTTGCCTTTGGTGTAGACCTCCTTGGGTTCGGAGTAGAGGCAATGGCTTGCGGCCGAGCCATGTCTTGAGATTGACCGGAGCGGGAGACGTATTGTCTCGACCTAGCGTTTCTCACGCTCTTCCTCTGCTTGAGGGCCCTGTGAGCCTTGTAGATGGCTTCTGCAGGGGCTTGAGACTTGTCCTGGCGGCGCTGAGGCCTTTGAGTTGGGCGAGGTGTGGGCTTAGGCACCTCCCATGCCTGGCGGAGCTGGCCTGTGGCCGAGTTCTTGGCCACTATTCGGAGTGCCGTGAATTTATTGGAGACTGGGATAGCTGGCCTAGCCACCAGCTGGTTTTGGTATGCATCCAGGGCCCTCTTCCTGGATGCTTGAGAGTCGCGGCAGTTCGGGCTGCTGCCTTTGGGGCTGTCCTCTTGGACGGGCGCCTTCTCCTCTTTGGGGAGGTAGTAGGAGAGGCCATTACGTTGTTGGAGATCCCCTTGGGAGTCAGTGTAATCGAGTCCTCCTCCTCGTCCGGGATGGAGATCCGGACGGTTGCGGGAGTGATCGTGGCCACTGGAGCTGGGCCATAGATGGTGAGTTCTTGCGGGATGGTCCCGAAGAACATGAACAGTTGCCCTCCGGGCTCTCTGCGTGCAGAGTGACGGTGTAGGGAGCGAGGTTGAAGTTTCCAAAGTATGCCATTTCGCAAAAACAAAAACACTTGAAAATTATTAGTCATTTTAGCACATAGAAGACCACTTGTATCTCTTAACTATTCTATTTGCCTCTCTCTTTCGAGAGATAAGAGGAGAATCTAGGTCCCACCGGCGTGCGATCCGTGCGACCCTTTCTCGCGCGCGATCCCGCACCGCCGCCGGGCGATGGGTTGCGGAAGAAGGACACGGAGATCCCTCCCGAGCGTGCATCGCTTTGGGTGTCGGCCGATTCTCGCCGTTTAGAGATTATTTGGATGCACATTCGGGGGTTTTTAGTGATTGTGAGTTCTTGTAGATTCGGTGGGCGCAAGCCCCCACCGTTAATTACCCTGGGCTACGAACCTCGAGGCACCTCTGGATCTTTGAAAGAGAGAAGCAAATAGTATAGTTAAAAGATGGTCAAGTGGTCGTCTAATCTCATGAAAAGGGGTCTACGGACGATGAACCTACAAACAGATCGGTTCAATCTATGGAAGACAAACCTACAAACAGATCGGTTTTGTCCTATAGAAGACGAACCTACAAACAGATCGGTTCAGTTTATGCCACCTCGAGATGTAACCTTACCTACAGACCAGGTTAATCTCTTTAGAGGGGCTTGAGGTGAGTCTACATACGATCGACTCGACCTCCGTTGATCTAGAAGATAAACCTACAAACAGATCGGTTCAATCTTAACTAGTCAACAACCAATCACAAAAAATACAACTCGAAGCGCGAGCCGGTTGATCTTGAGGTTGGTGAATCGGAGAAGGGTGGATATGGCCCACGTGTTTCTTCTCACCGATCTTCTAGATCATGAATTCGAAGCACTAAGCCGATTCATAAACCTAGGAAACACAATTACACACAATGTCAAACCCGAAGCGCCTGGGCCGTTCAACATTGAGGCATGTGTTAGTGAAGGAACCTACCTACTAGAACGGTTCACATTCACTCGTTTTGTGGATGAATCTACCTACGACCGATTCAATCTCACGGTCTCGGGAAATGAGCCGGAGACAAACTCATCGACGGACGAGTTCGGTCTTGCCAGCTCAAATGGTCATGAATTACTTGTTCATGACCCCGAGTCATTAAGATGTCGCTTCGCTCGGACATCTTAATGTTCTTCTTCTTCAAAGTCGACATATCTCTCCATGCTGATGTCGTAGCTTTGGTCATTCTTCACGAGCGTCGAGATGTTCTTGTCTCAACTAATCATTCTATGTGTTGCATTACTTGTGCAAAATTACTATGTTGCCCTACACCCCTTGTGTGAGCGTATTCAATCATGAGTTACTTGCTCATGGCAGCGAGTCATTAAGATGTCACCTATCTAGGACATCATAATGTTCTTCTTCTTCAGAGTCGACATATATCTCCATGTTAGTATCGTAGCTCTGGTTATTTTTCATCAAGTGTCAAGATGTTCTTGTCTCGACATGTTCCTTCATGTTGCTATCAAAGCCTTATTCATCTCACGTCAAGATGTTCCTGTCTCGACGTATCTTATTATTTTTCATCAAGTGTCAAGATGTTCTTGTCTTGATATATCTTCTTGTATTGCTATTAAAGCCTTAATCATCTCACGTTAAGATGTTCTTGTCTCAACGTATCTTCTTCATATTGCTATCGAAGCCTTAATCATCCTACGTCAAGGTGTTCTCGTCTTGACTAATCATTCTAAATGTTATATCATGTGTGCAAATATTCTTACGTGGCTCTACACTCCTTATGTGAGCATGTTTATTCATTTCTAAAATGCACAAAGTCTATTATATAATATCTTCCATTATTATTTTTATTATGAAGATGCATTTATTTATTATTATTATTATTATTATTATTATTATTATTATTATATTCTTATTACTATTATTATTTTTTATTATTATTATTTTTATTTCTTAAACTCTATTTATCTATGTAGAAAATTATTTACAAAAATAATAGGAAAAGGGGGTAGCTATTAATTAGAGTTTCATTTATATTTTTGGGATTTTTATAATAGCTAAAATAGTAGAAATTTATTTTTATTATTTCTAAACTCTATTTATTTTGTAGAAAATCACTTACAAAATAATAGAAAATAAAATGGCTATGATTTTTATTTGTATTTTTAAAATGTTTATAATAGCCAAAGTAATAGAATTTTATTATTATATTCCATTATGTTGAAACACTATTCATTATGTAAGAATTATTTACAAAATCAAAAGAGGGTTAGCTATATTATTTTACTATTATTATTTCTTATTTTTTTATTTTTTAAAATCCATAATAGCTAAAAAGAAATCATTATTAATATTCCATTCTATTTATTATACTATTCATTATATCTATTTTTATTATTTCTATTTATTATCTATAGAAAAGTATAAGATTTTTATTACTAGTTGAAAATAGTCATAAGAGATGAAATTCATTATGTTTTTATTACAACTATTATTTTTATTACATTTTTATTCATCCAAAGTATTTTTATTGTATATATTTATATAGAAATAACAAAAGAAATACAATTCATGTTATAAAACTATATTATTATTCTTTATTATAAAAGAAAATGTACTCTACTATTTATTGCCATGTTTTTGTATATTTGTGCTATTTATTTTTATTATTCTTTTTTACAGAAAATATCAATATAATATCTATTATTATTATTATTTTTTTTTATCAAAGAATATAGCTAATCTCATTATTTATTATAGTATATTACTATCATCATTATTATTTCATGGAAAATCACTTGAAAAATCACTAAAATATATATAGTTATTATTTATGATTTTTATTTGTATTTTTGGAATTTTTATAGTATTTAAAATGACAAGTCAAATCTAGGTCAAATATATCAATATATGTAATGTCTTTTGCTTTTAAATTGTTTTATTATGATTATATTTTTAAAACTGGAATATTATTGTATAGAAAAATAGTATGAAAAATAAGAAAATTTTAGAAACAAATTTGAGTTAATTTGGAGTTCAAGAACATTTTTAATTAATTTATTCATTCTTTATTTGCAGTATTCTGTTATTTAACTTAATGGGCTCAATAAGTTGGGCCGTTGGATTTATCTTAAGATTCGTTCATCCAAGATGAAAGGCCCAGATCGTTCTCTTTTTCCTTCTTTTGAATCATGATTTATGGCCGACGTCAGATTTCCTTTGAGATTTGTTTTCATGCATCAAATCTCGTGTTTGTGCGCTGAGAGTCGTGCGCACTCGTCTCTCTGACTGTCCCGTTGACCGTTGTGCCAAGATCCGCGCTGGGAGCCACTCCCGATGACCGGAGCCCCGCCCTCCGATCGTGTAATCCTAGCAGCGTCGCCTCGTTGCTAAAAACTCTCTCGCCACATCCGATTAACGATCGGTACGGTGCATCATCGTGTGTAAGAGTGCCATGTTCCGCAGTACAGGTCCGATTCAAGATCGATCGAGTTTCTAACCACGAATTCGACTCAGTTAATCAATGATCCTTGCAATTAACCTTCTATTGTTGATCGCCTATGCTTTCTGATCATGTTTGCAAGTTTGATTCTTTCTAAATTCGTTGTGTATAGCCCTATCCACCTCAGTGTTACTCGGTGCGGTACCGGCCGTGTTCGTTCAAAAGATACACACCGAGTTGCCTTCAGTTGAGTCGCTTTTCTTGCATCTTGAGTTACTTGCAAGTGCTTTATTAATCATTCAAGCAATGGAATCAAGAGGATAACACGAATCCTACTATTGATTCAATGTGACACAGGGTCGAATTTCCAGCGATGAATGGGAGAGTTGCTTGACTCTACTACCAATCTCAATTGTGTAACCAGACAATAGAAATGAGATATAACAATGACATGAAACTCAAGCTAGAAGCTCAGGTCTTTGATTATTCAATCTTCATGAATGATTTCATATGCCATACTGGCAATTCTTGAAGTTAATCTAAAAGCTGCGTTTTAAAAGCAACAAATGTGAAAAGAGATAGGAAGCAAATATGAAGAAATGAAATTGAATGAAAAATCACAGATTCTTTGATTGCTTAATGCAAGAATTAAGCTTATTGCATAATTCACAAAAGTCATTCTCAATTACACTCTAAATTCGATAGCAAGTACCTAATCAAGCTTTGCGATGATGACCGGATCTTGTGAAAGCTATGAATAGATCGAATTGAGAGACTAAGTCTACTATCAATTGATCTAATTGCTTCTCCTTCAACTCTTCTTTGCTATCTCTCTCTTCTTCTCGTTAATTGCTCCTATCCTTCTCGCTCTTGATTGCCTAACCTTCCAAACTTGCCTCTCGTGTTCTCCAATTCGGTTTATATAAGCTAAGAGTGTGTAATTTGCTAAATGGTGATTGGTTGGGTAATTAGCACTTGGATCACGGCTTGGATTCAATCTCCACCTTTGGTTCAGTTTAGATCAATGGTTAGGATGTATTTGTGCTTTCTAATTACTCAATTGAGTTGGCTGTCAGTGGTTAAGCCGTTTGAGTTAGTTACAAAGGTCTTTTATTCACTCTTTTGCCACTCTCCATAATAACTAACCATCACTCACTGGACGGACTGTTCTAGAACCTTCTCCACACTTGGCAATCACCGAGAGAGCTCTCTCGAAGCACTATAAAAGCCTCTCGTATAGTGAGAGATCTCCATTTCTCCATTTGAGCCCGATTTTTACTCAATTACCATTGCCATCACCTTCTTCATCAATTCATCCAATTGCAAGCTCTCTTAGCCTCCTATTAGACTCAGTAGTTGATCCACCTTGTTCTTTGCATTATCTCTACTCCCTACTATTGAATTTGAGCTTGCTGCCTTTTACCCGATTGGTGATCTAGTGGAATGCTATTGCAAGGCTTCAAAGGGGACTATCTTTGCATCCAGAGAGCATCGCCTTAGTGGAAGAAAGCTACTTGTTCAATTAATTTCACTTTTTCAAGCTTGCAAAGGTCAATCCCAATTTTGATCTCATTGACTGCCTCAGCGCAATTCTCTTTATTCTTTTCATATTCCTTAAAATTCATGCTTGATACATGTTCTAATCAATGATATGCACCTTCCTATCGAATGAATTTGAAGGATTCCGCTATCTCTAACTCATTCAACCATGGCGCCTCTCGGCCAGTCGCGCGGAAGAAAAAGAAGAAGAGGAGGAAGGGAAGAAGAAAGCGCTTCCGGGGGGGCCGGTCTCGGCGCATGTGAGCCGCAGCAGAGTGGGGCCCACAGTCATAGAGATAATGCGCAAGGGCCAGGTGCATACCTCCTTTCTTTCCTCTTTATTTGAATTGCGGCTTTATCCGAATGAGTTTGGTTCACATGACAGCTTATGCGCCTCTGACTCATAATCCTGACAATAGGGTCCCACCTGTAAGATTACAGAGTCTAGGCTTATAGCAATTGATTAGTACACGTATTAGGGCTAATTAAGCTGAGTTGGCATGTTCTGATTGGCTGCTAGATTAATCACTCCCCTTTAGCATTAATGGCCTGCTTAACAACTGCTGAGGTGGCCTTGTAGTATCATGCCATGTGGCATTAACAGAGTGAGATGGCCCTGTGGTATTATGCCATGTGGCATAGGCTGAATGAGGTGGCCTCCTCTGGTTGTGCGTGTGGCAGAGAGAGTATAGTGGACCATTGGTGTGGTGCCATGTGGCACTAGGGTGGTGAGGTGGGCTTCCCCTGGTTGTGCCGTGTGGCATGTCTTTGGGGTGAGGTGGACTGTCATAGCTCGCCACGTGGCATGCTGGTGGGGCCCACATGTCAGGTCAGTGTGGTGGTGGGGCCCACCTGGCTGAGGTGGACCAATGGGGTGCTGACACGTGGCATGAGGTGGCCCAATGAGATGCTGCCACGTGTCATACCCTCTCTTCTCTCGATTCGGTGTAGGTGTGCTTAGGATCCCCGTTTGCACCCGGATGTGTCTCTCGTCCCCGCATTGCACCGGATGAACCCTTGATCGAATCTCGCCTTTGATCGTCCATTTATTCTCGCTTTTATCTTCCCGAATTTATTTTAATAGCTCCACTTATCCAAAAATCATGAAAATTTCACCAAAAATCCCTAAATTCATGATGATCATCCCTGTAATTTTTAATTCCATTTTTACCCTTCCTTCTCTGAATTAAAAATTCTTTTGTCAAATAAACCCCTGTTATTCCTTATGAATTAATCCACGATCTCAATTGTAGCTCGTGTCTCTCGCAATTATCTCTCTCTTGCAGAAACCACCCTAACTAAATACCAATTAGACTTATATTGATATTCATTAGGGCTTGATTTGATCAAATGCCGACTACTTATCAAGCAATTAATACAAATCTAGACTTGATCAAAGGTGGTTGCTCCCGACTTTGCTTTGATCGGTCTTGTGAAATTGACTTTCAATCCCTTAACATGAGGGTGACTTGGTCAAAGAACCGACTACTTATCGATAATTGACACAAATCAAAGCATGGTTAGGTGGTTGCTCATGACTTTGGCACTGGTCACCTTGAAAGCAAAATCACATTTGGAATTTCTCATGACTAGTTGCATCAAAATGCTAGCTTGGCATTGACATCATTTCATGTAGCATAGGGATTATCCTTGCTTCACTCCTTTCTAGGGTTAGCTCCAAAGGCAGATTTTTAGGGTTCAATTCTGACCCCCTTCAATAGGTCACTGAGGTGTGGGGCCCACCTGTCAGTGAAAATGGTCACATGGTGACTCATCAAACAGGCTATGTTGTTAGATTCATCTACAAGGGACTGCCAGGTGGGTCCCACTTGTCAGAGAAAATATAATCACATGGTGACACCCAAGAGGTCTCCTCTCTCCCTCGATCTTCTTGGGTGTCACTCATGCTGAGTGGATAGAGAACAACGGGGTATTTATACTCTTCACTTCATGCCCAGCATTCCATTGTGGGACTAATGGATTTGTTCCGGGGTTAGGCAGCGACCTCTCCTGATCAGTGGGCCATCTTTCCACTGCTCTCTCTCTTCTCCCCCTTTCTTATGACTTATCATTAATCATCAATTTATTTTATTTATTCATTTATTCATCCTTGAAACTTTTCAAGGGTAAACAGTTTTGTGCAAACTTGGTGTCGTAGAATATTCATATCGAAGTAATAAATTGGATAATCTTCTAATAGGCATAATTAGGAGTAATTATATTGATTTTCATAAAATTATGTGTAGCTTTGATGCAAAAAATGTTAAAAATCTGAAAATGTTTGTTTAAACAACAGCTTCCAATGCATCTTACTTATATTTTGTGCAAAATTAGCGTCATAGAATATTCATATCTAAATTTTAACTGGAAAATCATATAATAGGCATAATTAGGAGTGATTATATTAATTTTCATGAAATTACATGTAGTTATTGCTGCCAACAATTTTAGAAAACTCAAATAACTTGTTTAAACAACTGTTTTAAATGCATCTTATTTATGTTTTGTGGAAAACTTGTGTCGTACAATGTTCATATCGAAGTGTAAATTGGATATTCTTCTAATAGGTATAATGAGGAGTAATTACATTAATTTTCACGAAATTATGTGTATTTATGAGTCAAAACGTGTTTAAAAATCTTACTCAACTTGTTTAAACAAATGACTTCCAATATATCTTACTTATGTTTAATGAAATATTAGTGTCGTAGGATATTCATATCGAAGCGTTAATTGGACAATCTTATAATAGACATAATTTGGAGTAATTATATTAATTTGCATGAAATTATGTGCACTTATGCGGCCAAAAAATTTGAAAAACACAAACAACTTGTTTAAACGGACTATTTTTAAAGCATCATACTTATGTTTTGTGCAAACTTAGTGTCGTAGATTATTCATATCGAGGTTTTAATTAGAATATCATATAATAGGCATGCTTAGGATGGATTATTTTAATTTTCACTAAATTATGTGTAGTTATGGGCCAAAAATGATGAAATACTCAAATAACTTTTTTAAATAGCTCTTTCTAATGCATCTTACTTACGTTTGGGGAGAAAATAGTGTCGTAGAATATTCATATCGAAGTGTTAATTGAAAAATCTCATAATAGGCATAATTAGGAGTAATTACATTAATTTGCACGAAACTATGCGTATTTATGGGGCCAAATATTTTTAAAAAGTCAAGCAACTTGTTTAAACGGCGGTTTAATGCATCTTGCTTATGTTTTGTGCCAAATTAGCGTCATAGAATATTTATATGAAAATTTTAATTTGGTAATCTTAAAGTAGGCATAATTAGGAGTAATTATATTAATTTGTACGAAATTATATGTAGTTATGCGGCAAAAAGTTTGAAAAACTCAATCGGCCTAGTTTAAGCTCTTTGTTTTTTAATGCATCTTACTTTTGTTTTGTGCAAACTTGGTGTCGTAGAATATTCATATCGAAGTAATAAATTGGATAATCTTCTAATAGGCATAATTAGGAGTAATTATATTGATTTTCATAAAATTATGTGTAGCTTTGATGCAAAAAATGTTAAAAATCTGAAAATGTTTGTTTAAACAACGACTTCCAATGCATCTTACTTATATTTTGTGCAAAATTAGCGTCATAGAATATTCATATCTAAATTTTAACTGGAAAATCATATAATAGGCATAATTAGGAGTGATTATATTAATTTTCATGAAATTACATGTAGTTATTCTTTGCCAACAATTTTAGAAAACTCAAATAACTTGTTTAAACAAGCTGTTTTAAATGCATCTTATTTATGTTTTGTGGAAAACTTGTGTCGTACAATGTTCATATCGAAGTGTAAATTGGATATTCTTCTAATAGGTATAATGAGGAGTAATTACATTAATTTTCACGAAATTATGTGTATTTATGAGTCAAAACGTGTTTAAAAATCTTACTCAACTTGTTTAAAGCAATGACTTCAATATATCTTACTTATGTTTAATGAAATATTAGTGTCGTAGGATATTCATATCGAAGCGTTAATTGGACAATCTTATAATAGACATAATTTGGAGTAATTATATTAATTTGCATGAAATTATGTGCACTTATGCGGCCAAAAAATTTGAAAAACACAAACAACTTGTTTAAACAAATGACTATTTTTAAAGCATCATACTTATGTTTTGTGCAAACTTAGTGTCGTAGATTATTCATATCGAGGTTTTAATTAGAATATCATATAATAGGCATGCTTAGGATGGATTATTTTAATTTTCACTAAATTATGTGTAGTTATGGGCCAAAAATGATGAAATACTCAAATAACTTTTTTAAATAGCTCTTTCTAATGCATCTTACTTACGTTTGGGGAGAAAATAGTGTCGTAGAATATTCATATCGAAGTGTTAATTGAAAAATCTCATAATAGGCATAATTAGGAGTAATTACATTAATTTGCACGAAACTATGCGTATTTATGGGGCCAAATATTTTTAAAAAGTCAAGCAACTTGTTTAAACGGCGGTTTTAATGCATCTTGCTTATGTTTTGTGCCAAATTAGCGTCATAGAATATTTATATGAAAATTTTAATTTGGTAATCTTAAAGTAGGCATAATTAGGAGTAATTATATTAATTTGTACGAAATTATATGTAGTTATGCGGCAAAAAGTTTGAAAAACTCAATCGGCTAGTTTAAGCTGCTTTGTTTTTTAATGCATCTTACTTTTGTTTTGTGCAAACTTGGTGTCGTAGAATATTCATATCGAAGTAATAAATTGGATAATCTTCTAATAGGCATAATTAGGAGTAATTATATTGATTTTCATAAAATTATGTGTAGCTTTGATGCAAAAAATGTTAAAAATCTGAAAATGTTTGTTTAAACAACGACTTCCAATGCATCTTACTTATATTTTGTGCAAAATTAGCGTCATAGAATATTCATATCTAAATTTTAACTGGAAAATCATATAATAGGCATAATTAGGAGTGATTATATTAATTTTCATGAAATTACATGTAGTTATTTTGCCAACAATTTTAGAAAACTCAAATAACTTGTTTAAACAAGCTGTTTTAAATGCATCTTATTTATGTTTTGTGGAAAACTTGTGTCGTACAATGTTCATATCGAAGTGTAAATTGGATATTCTTCTAATAGGTATAATGAGGAGTAATTACATTAATTTTCACGAAATTATGTGTATTTATGAGTCAAAACGTGTTTAAAAATCTTACTCAACTTGTTTAAAAGCAATGACTTCCAATATATCTTACTTATGTTTAATGAAATATTAGTGTCGTAGGATATTCATATCGAAGCGTTAATTGGACAATCTTATAATAGACATAATTTGGAGTAATTATATTAATTTGCATGAAATTATGTGCACTTATGCGGCCAAAAAATTTGAAAAACACAAACAACTTGTTTAAAAAGCTATTTTTAAAGCATCATACTTATGTTTTGTGCAAACTTAGTGTCGTAGATTATTCATATCGAGGTTTTAATTAGAATATCATATAATAGGCATGCTTAGGATGGATTATTTTAATTTTCACTAAATTATGTGTAGTTATGGGCCAAAAATGATGAAATACTCAAATAACTTTTTTAAATAGCTCTTTCTAATGCATCTTACTTACGTTTGGGGAGAAAATAGTGTCGTAGAATATTCATATCGAAGTGTTAATTGAAAAATCTCATAATAGGCATAATTAGGAGTAATTACATTAATTTGCACGAAACTATGCGTATTTATGGGGCCAAATATTTTTAAAAAGTCAAGCAACTTGTTTAAACGGCGGTTTTAATGCATCTTGCTTATGTTTTGTGCCAAATTAGCGTCATAGAATATTTATATGAAAATTTTAATTTGGTAATCTTAAAGTAGGCATAATTAGGAGTAATTATATTAATTTGTACGAAATTATATGTAGTTATGCGGCAAAAAGTTTGAAAAACTCAATCGGCTAGTTTAAGCTGCTTTGTTTTTTAATGCATCTTACTTTTGTTTTGTGCAAACTTGGTGTCGTAGAATATTCATATCGAAGTAATAAATTGGATAATCTTCTAATAGGCATAATTAGGAGTAATTATATTGATTTTCATAAAATTATGTGTAGCTTTGATGCAAAAAATGTTAAAAATCTGAAAATGTTTGTTTAAACAACGACTTCAATGCATCTTACTTATATTTTGTGCAAAATTAGCGTCATAGAATATTCATATCTAAATTTTAACTGGAAAATCATATAATAGGCATAATTAGGAGTGATTATATTAATTTTCATGAAATTACATGTAGTTATTGCTGCCAACAATTTTAGAAAACTCAAATAACTTGTTTAAACAAGCTGTTTTAAATGCATCTTATTTATGTTTTGTGGAAAACTTGTGTCGTACAATGTTCATATCGAAGTGTAAATTGGATATTCTTCTAATAGGTATAATGAGGAGTAATTACATTAATTTTCACGAAATTATGTGTATTTATGAGTCAAAACGTGTTTAAAAATCTTACTCAACTTGTTTAAACAAGCGACTTCAATATATCTTACTTATGTTTAATGAAATATTAGTGTCGTAGGATATTCATATCGAAGCGTTAATTGGACAATCTTATAATAGACATAATTTGGAGTAATTATATTAATTTGCATGAAATTATGTGCACTTATGCGGCCAAAAAATTTGAAAAACACAAACAACTTGTTTAAACGATATTTTTAAAGCATCATACTTATGTTTTGTGCAAACTTAGTGTCGTAGATTATTCATATCGAGGTTTTAATTAGAATATCATATAATAGGCATGCTTAGGATGGATTATTTTAATTTTCACTAAATTATGTGTAGTTATGGGCCAAAAATGATGAAATACTCAAATAACTTTTTTAAATAGCTCTTTCTAATGCATCTTACTTACGTTTGGGGAGAAAATAGTGTCGTAGAATATTCATATCGAAGTGTTAATTGAAAAATCTCATAATAGGCATAATTAGGAGTAATTACATTAATTTGCACGAAACTATGCGTATTTATGGGGCCAAATATTTTTAAAAAGTCAAGCAACTTGTTTAAACGGCGTTTTAATGCATCTTGCTTATGTTTTGTGCCAAATTAGCGTCATAGAATATTTATATGAAAATTTTAATTTGGTAATCTTAAAGTAGGCATAATTAGGAGTAATTATATTAATTTGTACGAAATTATATGTAGTTATGCGGCAAAAAGTTTGAAAAACTCAATCGGCTAGTTTAAAGCTGCTTTGTTTTTTAATGCATCTTACTTTTGTTTTTGTGCGACCCTTTTTCGCGCGCTCGCGCACCGCCATTGGGCGATGGGTTGCGGAAGAAGGACACGGAGATCCCTCCCGAGCGTGCATCTATTTGGGTGTCGGCGGGTCTGCCGTTTAGAGATTATTTGGATGCACATTCGGGGGTTTTTAGTGATTGTGAGTTCTTGTAGATTCGGTGGGCGCAAGCCCCCACCGTTAATTACCACAGGCTACGAACCTCGAGGCACCTCTGGATCTTTGAAAGAGAGAAGCAAATAGTATAGTTAAAAGATGGTCAAGTGGTCGTCTAATTCATGAAAAGGGGTCTACGGAAGATGAACCTACAAACAGATCGGTTCAATCTATGGAAGACAAACCTACAAACAGATCGGTTTTGTCCTATGGAAGACGAACCTACAAACAGATCGGTTCGGTTTATGCCACCTCGAGATGTAACCTTACCTGACGGACCGGGTTAATCTCTTTAGAGGGGCTTGAGGTGAGTCTACATACGGATCGACTCGACCTCGTTGATCTAGAAGATAAACCTACAAACGGATCGGTTCAATCTTAACTAGTCAACAACCAATCACACAAAATACAACTCGAAGCGGCGGCGGTTGATCTTGAGGTTGGTGAATCGGGAGAAGGGTGGATATGGCCCACGTGTTTCTTCTCACCGATCTTCTAGATCATGAATTCGAAGCACTAAGCCGATTCATAAACCTAGGAAACACAATTACACACAATGTCAAACACTGAAGCGGGCCGGTTCAACATTGAGGCATGTGTTAGTGAAGGAACCTACTACAGAACGGTTCACATTCACTTTGTTTTGTGGATGAATCTACCTACGGCCAGATTCAATCTCACGGTCTCGGGAAATGAGCCGGGAGACAAACTCATCGACGGACGAGTTCGGTCTTGCCGGCTCAAATGGTCATGAATTACTTGTTCATGACCCAGGAGTCATTAAGATGTCGCTTCGCTCGGACATCTTAATGTTCTTCTTCTTCAAAGTCGACATATCTCTCCATGCGATGTCGTAGCTTTGGTCATTCTTCGACGAGCGTCGAGATGTTCTTGTCTCGACTAATCATTCTATGTGTTGCATTACTTGTGCAAAATTACTATGTTGCCCTACACCCCTTGTGTGAGCGTATTCAATCATGAGTTACTTGCTCATGGCGGCGAGTCATTAAGATGTCACCTATCTAGGACATCATAATGTTCTTCTTCTTGAGTCGACATATATCTCCATGTTAGTATCGTAGCTCGGTTATTTTTCATCAAGTGTCAAGATGTTCTTGTCTCGACATGTTCCTTCATGTTGCTATCAAAGCCTTATTCATCTCACGTCAAGATGTTCTGTCTCGACGTATCTTATTATTTTTCATCAAGTGTCAAGATGTTCTTGTCTTGACATATCTTCTTGTATTGCTATTAAAGCCTTAATCATCTCACGTTAAGATGTTCTTGTCTCAACGTATCTTCTTCATATTGCTATCGAAGCCTTAATCATCCTACGTCAAGGTGTTCTCGTCTTGACTAATCATTCTAAATGTTATATCATGTGTGCAAATATTCTTACGTGGCTCTACACTCCTTATGTGAGCATGTTTATTCATTTCTAAAATGCACAAAGTCTATTATATAATATCTTCCATTATTATTTTTATTATGAAGATGCATTTATTTATTATTATTATTATTATTATTATTATTATTATTATTATTATATTCTTATTACTATTATTATTTTTTATTATTATTATTTTTATTTCTTAAACTCTATTTATCTATGTAGAAAATTATTTACAAAAATAATAGGAAAAGGGGTAGCTATTAATTAGAGTTTCATTTATATTTTTGGGATTTTTATAATAGCTAAAATAGTAGAAATTTATTTTTATTATTTCTAAACTCTATTTATTTTGTAGAAAATCACTTACAAAATAATAGAAAATAAAATGGCTATGATTTTTATTTGTATTTTTAAAATGTTTATAATAGCCAAAGTAATAGAATTTTATTATTATATTCCATTATGTTGAAACACTATTCATTATGTAAGAATTATTTACAAAATCAAAAGAGGGTTAGCTATATTATTTTTATTATTATTATTTCTTATTTTTTTATTTTTTAAAATCCATAATAGCTAAAAAGAAATCATTATTAATATTCCATTCTATTTATTATACTATTCATTATATCTATTTTTATTATTTCTATTTATTATCTATAGAAAAGTATAAGATTTTTATTACTAGTTGAAAATAGTCATAAGAGATGAAATTCATTATGTTTTTATTACAACTATTATTTTTATTACATTTTTATTCATCCAAAGTATTTTTATTGTATATATTTATATAGAAATAACAAAAGAAATACAATTCATGTTATAAAACTATATTATTATTCTTTATTATAAAAGAAAATGTACTCTACTATTTATTGCCATGTTTTTGTATATTTGTGCTATTTATTTTTATTATTCTTTTTTACAGAAAATATCAATATAATATCTATTATTATTATTATTTTTTTTTTATCAAAGAATATAGCTAATCTCATTATTTATTATAGTATATTACTATCATCATTATTATTTCATGGAAAATCACTTGAAAAATCACTAAAATATATCTAGTTATTATTTATGATTTTTATTTGTATTTTGGAATTTTTATAGTATTTAAAATGACAAGTCAAATCTAGGTCAAATATATCGATATATGTAATGTCTTTTGCTTTTAAATTGTTTTATTATGATTATATTTTTAAAACTGGAATATTATTGTATAGAAAAATAGTATGAAAAATAAGAAAATTTTAGAAACAAATTTGAGTTAATTTGGAGTTCAAGAACATTTTTAATTAATTTATTCATTCTTTATTTGCGGTATACATTATTTAACTTAATGGGCTCGATAAGTTGGAGTTGGATTTATCTTAAGATTCGTTCATCCAAGATGAAAGGCCCAGATCGTTCTCTTTTTCCTTCTTTTGAATCATGATTTATGGCGACGTCAGATTTCCTTTGAGATTTGTTTTCATGCATCAAATCTCGTGTTTGTCTTATTTGAGAGTCGTGCGCGCTCGTCTCTCATTTGTCCGTTGGCCAGTTGTGCCAAGATCCGCGGGAGCCACTCCCGATGCCGGAGCCACTGCCCCTCCGATCGAGGTAATCCTAGCGGCGTCGCCTCGTTGCTAAAAACCTCTCTGCCACATCGATTAACGATCGGTACGGTGCGTCATCGTGTGTAAGAGTGCCGTGTTAGAATACGGTCCCGATTCGATCACCGTCGAGTTTCTAACCACGAATTCGACTCGGTTAATCAATGATCCTTGCAATTAACCTTCTATTGTTGATCGCCTATGCTTTACGATCATGTTTGCAAGTTTGATTCTTTCTAAATTCGTTGTGTATAGCCACTATCCACCTCGGTGTTACTCGGTGCGTGTGCCGTAGTGTTCGTTCAAAAGATACACAGAGTTGCCTTCGGTTGAGTCGCTTTTCTTGCATCTTGAGTTACTTGCAAGTGCTTTATTAATCATTCAAGCAATGGAATCAAGAGGATAACACGAATCCTACTATTGATTCAATGTGACACGGTCGAATTTCCGGCGATGAATGGGAGAGTTGCTTGACTCTACTACCAATCTCAATTGTGTAACCGAGACAATAGAAATGAGATATAACAATGACATGAAACTCAAGCTAGAAGCTCGGGTCTTTGATTATTCAATCTTCATGAATGATTTCATATGCCATCTTGGCGATTCTTGAAGTTAATCTAAAGCTGCGTTTTAAAAGCAACAAATGTGAAAAGAGATAGGAAGCAAATATGAAGAAATGAAATTGAATGAAAAATCACAGATTCATTTGATTGCTTAATGCAAGAATTAAGCTTATTGCATAATTCACAAAAGTCATTCTCAATTACACTCTAAATTCGATAGCGAGTACCTAATCAAGCTTTGCGAGATGATATTTGGATCTTGTGAAAGCTATGAATAGATCGAATTGAGAGACTAAGTCTACTATCAATTGATCTAATTGCTTCTCCTTCAACTCTTCTTTGCTATCTCTCTCTTCTTTGTTAATTGCTTCTATCCTTCTTGCTCTTGATTGCCTAACCTTCCAAACTTGCCTCTGTGTTCTCGATTCGGTTTATATAAGCTAAGAGTGTGTAATTTGCTAAATGGTGATTGGTTGGGTAATTAGCACTTGGATCACGGCTTGGATTCAATCTCCACCTTTGGTTCGAGTTTAGATCAATGGTTAGGATGTATTTGTGCTTTCTAATTACTCAATTGAGTTGTTTGTCGGTGGTTAAGCCGTTTGAGTTAGTTACAAAGGTCTTTTATTCACTCTTTTGCCACTCTCCATAATAACTAACCATCACTCTTACTGGATTTGTTCTAGAACCTTCTCCACACTTGGCAATCACGAGAGAGCTCTACGAAGCACTATAAAAGCCTCGTATAGTGAGAGATCTCCATTTCTCCATTTGAGCCCGATTTTTACTCAATTACCATTGCCATCACCTTCTTCATCAATTCATCCAATTGCAAGCTCTCTTAGCCTCCTATTAGACTCGGTAGTTGATCCACCTTGTTCTTTGCATTATCTCTACTCCCTACTATTGAATTTGAGCTTGCTTTGCCTTTTACCGATTGGTGATCTAGTGGAATGCTATTGCAAGGCTTCAAAGGGGACTATCTTTGCATCCGAGAGAGCATCGCCTTAGTGGAAGAAAGCTACTTGTTCAATTAATTTCACTTTTTCAAGCTTGCAAAGGTCAATCCCAATTTTGATCTCATTGTTGCCTCGGCGCAATTCTCTTTATTCTTTTCATATTCCTTAAAATTCATGCTTGATACATGTTCTAATCAATGATATGCACCTTTCTATCGAATGAATTTGAAGGATTCCGCTATCTCTAACTCATTCAACCATGGCGCCTCTCGGCCGTCGCGCGGAAGAAAAAGAAGAAGAGGAGGAAGGGAAGAAGAAAGCGCTTCGGGGGGGCGGTCTCGGCGCATGTGAGCCGCGACGAGTGGGGCCCACGGTCATAGAGATAATGCGCTGTGAGGGCGGTGCATACCTCCTTTCTTTCCTCTTTATTTGAATTGCGGCTTTATCTGAATGAGTTTGGTTCACATGACGGCTTATGCGCCTCGACTCATAATCCCGACAATAGGGTCCCCCTTTGTAAGATTACGAGTCTAGGCTTATAGCGATTGATTAGTACACGTATTAGGGCTAATTAAGGTGAGTTGGCATGTTACGATTGGGTTTGCTAGATTAATCACTCCCCTTTAGCATTAATGGCACAGCTTAACAACTATTTGAGGTGGCCTTGTAGTATCATGCCATGTGGCATTAACGAGTGAGATGGCCTGTGGTATTATGCCATGTGGCATAAGGGTGAATGAGGTGGCCTCCTACGGTTGTCGTGTGGCTGAGAGAGAGTATAGTGGACATTTGGTGTGGTGCCATGTGGCACTTAGGGTGGTGAGGTGGGCTTCCCTGGTTGTGCCGTGTGGCATGTCTTTGGGGTGAGGTGGACTGTCATAGCTTTGCCACGTGGCATCTTTGGTGGGGCCCGCATGTCGGGTCGGTGTGGTGGTGGGGCCCTTTGGTTGAGGTGGACGATGGGGGGTGCGACACGTGGCATGAGGTGGCCCGATGAGATCTTTGCCACGTGTCATAACCTCTCTCTTCTCGATTCGGTGTAGGTGTGCTTAGGATCCCCGGTTGCACCCGGATGTGTCTCTGTCCCAGTTGCACCCGAGATGAACCCTTGATCGAATCTCGGACCTTTGATCGTCCATTTATTACGCTTTTATCTTCCCTGAATTTATTTTAATAGCTCCACTTATCCAAAAATCATGAAAATTTCACCAAAAATCCCTAAATTCATGATGATCATCCCTGTAATTTTTAATTCCATTTTTACCCTTCCTTCTCTGAATTAAAAATTCTTTTGTCAAATAAACCACTGTTATTCCTTATGAATTAATCCACGATCTCAATTGTAGCTACGTGTCTCGCAATTATCTCTCTCTTGCAGAAACCACCCTAACTAAATACCAATTAGACTTATATTGATATTCATTAGGGCTTGATTTGATCAAATGCGACTACTTATCGGCAATTAATACAAATCTAGACTTGATCGGTGGTTGCTCCGGACTTTGGCTTTGATCAGTCTTGTGAAATTGACTTTCAATCCCTTAACATGAGGGTGACTTGGTCAAAGAAGCGACTACTTATCGATAATTGACACAAATCAAAGCATGGTTAGGTGGTTGCTCGCGACTTTGGCACCGAGTCGGCCTTGAAAGCAAAATCACATTTGGAATTTCTCATGACTAGTTGCATCAAAATGCTAGCTTGGCATTGACATCATTTCATGTAGCATAGGGATTATCTTGCTTGACTCCTTTCTAGGGTTAGCTCCAAAGGCTGATTTTTAGGGTTCAATTCGACCCCCTTGATAGGTCGGCGAGGTGTGGGGCCCCTTTGTCGGTGAAAATGGTCACATGGTGACTCATCAAACGAGCTATGTTGTTAGATTCATCTACAAGGGATTTGCGGGTGGGTCCCACTTGTCGGAGAAAATATAATCACATGGTGACACCCAAGAGGTCTCTCTCCCTCGATCTTCTTGGGTGTCACTCATGCTTGAGTGGATAGAGAACAACGGGGTATTTATACTCTTCACTTCATGCCCAGCATTCCATTGTGGGACTAATGGATTTGTTCCGGGGTTAGGCAGCGACCTCTCCTGATCAGTGGGCCATCTTTCCACTGCTCTCTCTCTTCTCCCCCTTTCTTATGACTTATCATTAATCATCAATTTATTTTATTTATTCATTTATTCATCCTTGAAACTTTTCAAGGGTAAACAAAAACCACCCACCAAGACGAGTCTTGAATGCTCAAAGGCTTGTCTTGGTGCATTATTCCTTATTATTCATCATTTCATTTCTCATGACGTCTTCTCTTCTTCGGGTATTGTAGTTTCATCTCATGACGCCATTCCGCGTCGCCCCTTGAGTCATTATCATTCTTTTTATGAGGACCCTAGCGATTGGACTCCTCTCGTCTCGGCCATCGAGCGACTCTGTCTACCGCGAGGCGCGGTTTATTTTTAGGGATGATCGGCCTCGTGACATCATGCCCCTTCGGCCTCAGGCATTGCCTCTACTGACTCCTTTGACACATCTCCTGGGCAAGGAGATTATTGATGGGGAGGCCTCTCGGTGGTCTTCCGCTTCTTTCGTGGCTCCTTTAGAGTGCCACGGTTACCAGCTGGAGTGGACTCGATATATACTCATGCGGGAGAGGGCTATACTTGAGCGTACTGGGATATACGACCCGATCTTTCTGTCGATGTTTCGCTATCATATCGACACACCCTGGTTGTGGGCCTTTTGCGAGAGGTGGAACTATTCCACCAATACTTTGTTCATTGATGCCGGGAGGCGACTCGACCCTCACGGAGATACGGCGGTTGACGGGGTTGCGATCTTTGTTTGGTTTTACGACGAGTTCATAGTCTCACTGCCGACTTGAGAGATTCATCTCGATTCCGTCATCTTTACGAGAGGGTGTATGATATATACCACCATTTGAGAGGGGGTCACTCGGAGTCCCCTTCGGACATTGGATTGCCTATTTCACGGATCGAGTTTATACTCGTCCAGGGGGCTTAGCCTCTATTCGGGATCCTTTTGAGTACGGGTCGGCTCGAGATTCACTATGATGGCCCTACCCCTTCTCGGGATGCATTGTGCTCTCACGATATAGATCGGGAGACTTATCGACCGCATTTATTTCTGGTGGATCTGTTACTTTTCTACCCGGCTCCCCGGCATACACCATCCGACCTTACGTATTTGTCATGGCGAGTTTGATTGCACGTGGCGGCGGGATTTCCTTAGCGGTGCTGTCTTGGCCAACATTTACGGGGGTCTCGCGGTCTAGTATCATCTCGTAGTCCTTCGAGATGTAGGGGAGTTGATTCCATGGCATTTGGTTAGCGGTGGCTTCATATGCATTGGTCGGGTTCTTATGATCTGGTATGGGTTTGCTTCATTGAGAGACCATTTACCTCGTTGGGCGATTTAGCGGAGTGCGACCCACTTCTTTGACTCCCACGGATGCCGGATCTGATTTTATAGGAGTCGTGATCATCGAGGTTCGCTCGAGATAGACTGATGACTCGCAGGATAGCCAGGACCGTGGAGAGGTCAGTGATTGATAGCAGGGTTCCTTCTTCTGACCCTTCCAGCATTCGGGATAGACTGGCTGACTTGGAGTACCTTGTTAGCATTCGCCAGGGTTTCCTTCCTTTTAGATCGGGTGATCACATATTCATTGAGCCCTATTCACCCCATCGGTGTGCACATCAGTTTGGGCTAGATCAGGATATCCCAGCGCCTCTTCTTCGTCCTGAGTTTTTGGCAGCTGACTTGGAGGGTGTCGGGTGGTGTTACACTCACCTCTTCCGACTAGGTACAGGTGTTCGTTGCCAGATGGTTTCCACTTCTCGAGTTCCCACTTTCTCGAGACGTTATCAGCAGTGGTATAATGATGCCATCCGCTCTTATCGGTCATACACTCCTCCTGTGGTTGCACGTGTCACTTGCCCTCGTGACGGACATGTCTTTTCTAGTGGGGATATCTCATACGGCGCTCTCTTTTTCCCGGACATCCTTTGTAGAGCCTATTGATTTCCGGGGTTTAGACGGTAGGTTTTCTCGTGCTCTGTTAGGACTACTCTTACAGGTACACTTCATTATCCCTTTAGGTTATTTCCTTTTGATAAGCCTCATCTCATTTCGACTAATTCTCTTTTGATTCAGAGTTGGCTTACGAATATGATCATGCGGAGCCCGGGTTCTCGGTCCCTCGTCCACGAGTAGTCGGCGCTCATTTCCGGCCACATGTCGAGCCACGGCTCCGGTACCATGGGGAGAGATCGAGACGGCGCCTCTCGGCCGTCTTCTCCATTTTCTTTTCCTTCTCCCGCTCCGGGTGATTTTCTTTCTTGACTCGCCTATCCTTATTCGGGCGCACTTCATTTACATCTCGATTAGGGTTTATTTTTCAGCTCGTGGGACATCTCCTGTGGAGCGCTCGAGATGACATCACGGCAGATTTATCGGCGCTGCGAGCTCTTGCTATTTCGGGGTTTTGCACCGACCTTGCCGTCGCGAGGTTCGTGTGCTTCATTTAATACCTAGTTGCCGGCATGCACTAGTATTTTCATTCTTACATGTAGATTTTGAGACCACGAGACCGATGACATGGCATCTCCACATCGCTCGGAGTCCTACTTTTATGACGGCCACCTTCACCGTCGATCTTCTTGGTGCCAGCTGGAGATGGTGACTCATTCGATGTGGTTACGGGACTGTGCTCACTCTTGCACGACTAGATGAGGCCTCTTCGGAAGCGGGGGAGTCTATTGGGTGTCGAGCCGCGAGCGGCGACGAGCCACTGCGATCGAGGAGGGCCATCTCATGCTTCTTCATCTCCCGACGGGCGGCCTCTCATGGCCACGAGATGGCGAGTCTCGGCGAGCGGGTTGCGGTCGACTACGACTCGAGTTGGATGAGAGTTGGTGGTGGAGCGACTATTCCACGGCCCGAGAGACGGGGGTTCGGCTAGCGAGGGTCTCGCCGAGCCTCATGCTTCTTCCGGTACTTTATATTTCCTTTATCATTTGCCGTATTTTACTTTTCATGTACTTATGCTTCTTCATTTTATTTTGTAGCGGGTGCAGTACACCTATGGGTCCTCGAGGCGGCCGACATCCCTATCCACGACTCGGTCCACTTTGTCTCGGGCGGCGAGGCGATAGGTTAGATCTTCTCTTCCTTCTATTTCTTCTTAGGTTATAACAATTTGTCTAACCCATTTATTTTACTTGCAGATGTTTCATCGAGGGATGTGCGGCTTGCCTTGGCGCGGCGGCGGATGCACTCGGGATACCTTCTTC
The DNA here is from genome assembly GCA_037127355.1 of Schoenoplectus tabernaemontani. Lineage (NCBI taxonomy): Eukaryota > Viridiplantae > Streptophyta > Magnoliopsida > Poales > Cyperaceae > Schoenoplectus > Schoenoplectus tabernaemontani. The sequence goes on from JAZBJN010000035.1 coordinate 79,699, forward strand.
GGGGGCTATCCACTAGATTTCGACATCCTGGACTCTCGCCGGTGGATTCTCTTTCGATTGGTATAGGGCGATGCGGGATACCATCGCGCCGGCTCTACTCATTGCACCTCGTCTCGAGAGCACTTTCATTTCCGGGAGGTGTGAGGAGGCTGCTCGGGGCTTACCGGGATGCGAGCTCTCTTGTATATCGGCACGAGTTAGAGATTCATGAGCTACGCGGGCATTTGGAGGTGCTCGACTCCGCTATCTTCGGCGGCTCTCTTCTTGTGCCACTCTCGCTCCATGGGAGTCGGTGGTGGGCC
>JAZBJN010000036.1:0-25000 GCA_037127355.1 Schoenoplectus tabernaemontani
AGTGTCGTAGAATATTCATATCGAAGTTTTAATTAGAAGATCATATAATAGGCATGATTAGGAGTAATTATATTAATTTATAATAAATTATGTATAATTATGCGGCCAAAAATATTAAAAAACTCAAACAACTTGTTTAAACAGCTGTTTTTAAAGCCTCGTACTTATGTTTTGTGCAAAATTAGTGTTGTAGAATGTTCATATTGAAGTGTTAATTAGATAATATTTTAATAGGCATAATTAGGTGTGAATACTTTAATTTTCACTAAATTATGTGTAGTTATCGGGCCAAAAATTTTGAAATACTCAAATAACTTTTTCAAATAGCTGTTTCTAATGCATCTTACTTATGTTTTGGGAGAAAATAGAGTCATAGAATATTCATATCGAAGTGTTAATTGAACAATCATATAATAGGCATAATTAGGACTAATTATGTTAATTTGCACGGAACTATGTGTATTTACGGGGCCAATTGTTTTAAAAAAGTCAAACAACTTGTTTAAACAGCAGTTTTTAATGCATCTTACTTATGTTTTGCGCCAAATTAGCGTCATAGAATATTCATATCGAAGTTTTAATTAGATAATCTTATAATAGGCATAATTAGAGTAATTATATTAATTTGCACGAAATTATATGTAGTTATGCGGCAAAAAGTTTGAGAAACTCAATCAACTAGTTTAAATTGTTGTTTTTTTAATGCATCTTACTTATGTTTTGTGCAAACTAAATGTCGTAGAATACTCATATCGAAGTATTAATTGGATAATCTTCTAATAGGCATGATTAGGAGTAATTATATTAATTTTCACGAAATTACAAGTAGTTATGAGACCATAAATTTTGAAAATCTTAAACAACTTGTTTAAACGTATCTTATTTTTTTAAATGTATCTTATTTATGTTTTATGAAAAATTACTGTTATAGGATATTCATATCGGAGTGTTAATTGGATAATTATATAATAGACATAATTAGTAGTAATTATATTAATTTGCGCGAAGTTATTTGTAGGTATGCAGCAAAAAATTTATAAAACTCAAACAACTTGTTTAAACTGCTGTTTTTAATGCATCTTACTTATTTTGAATGCAAAATTCGTGTCGTAGAATGTTAATATCGATGTGATAATTGGATAATCTTCCAATAGGCATAGTTACGAGTAATTATATTAATTTTCACGAAATTATTTATCGTTATGAGGCAATAAATGTTGAAAATCTGAAATAACCTGTTTAAACAGCAATTTCTAATGTATCATACTTATGTTTTATGTAAAATTAGTGTCCTATGATATTCATATTGAAGTGTTAATTTGACAATCTTATAATAGACATAGTTAGGAGTAATTATATTAATTCGCTCGAAATTATGTGTAGTTTTGGTGCAAAAAATGTTGAAAATCTTAAACGACTTGTTTAAAAAACAGTTTTGAATGCGTCTTACTTATATTTTGTGCAAAATTAGCGTCATCGAATATTCATATCTATGTTTTATTTCCACAATCATATAACAGGCATAATTAGGAGTAATTGTATTAATTTTTAAGAAATTACATGTAGGTAATGCGGCCAACAATTTTCAAAAACTCAAACAACTTGTTTAAACAACTGTTTTCAATGAATCTTATTTATGTTTTGTGCAAAATTTGTGTCGTCGTACAATGTTCATATCGAAGTGTTAATTGAATAATCTTCTAATAGGTATAATTAGGAGTAATTAGTTTAATTTTTACGAAATTATGTATAGTTATGAGTCAAAAAATATAAAAAATCTTAAACAACTTGTTTAAACAGCAGTTTCTAATATATCTTACTTATGTTTTATGAAAAATTAGTATCGTAAGATATTCATATCGAAGGGTTAATTGGAAAATATTATAATAGGCATAATTAGGAGTAATTATATTAATTTGTACGAAATTATGAGTACTTATGCGGCCAAATATTTTGAAAAACGCAAACAACTTGTTTAAACATTGCTTTTAATGCATCCTACTTATGTCCCGTGCAAAATTAGTGTCGTAGAATGTTCATATCGAAGTGTTAATTGGCTAATATGTTAATGGGCATAATTAGGAGTAATTATATTAATTTTTACGAAATTATATGTAGTCATGAGGCAAAAAATGTTGAAAAACTTAACTTTTTTAAATAACAGTTTCTAATGCATCTCACTTGTGTTTTGAGAAAAAATAGTGCCCTAAAATATTTATTTTGACGTGTTAACTGAATAATCTTATAACCTAACATAATTATGAGTAATTATATTAATTTGCACCAAATTATGTGTAGTTATGCGGCCAAAAAATTTCATAAAGGCAAACAACTTGTTTAAACAGCAGTTTTTAACGCATCTTACTTATGTTTTGTGCGATTTTAGCGTTATAGAATATTCATATCGATGTTTTTATTGGATAATTTTATAATAAGCGTAATAAGGAGTAATTGTATTAATTTTCACGAAATTATATGTAGTTATGCGGACAAATTTTTTGAAAAACTCAAACAACTCGTTTAAATAGCAGTTTTTAATGCATCTTACTTATATTTTACGCAAAATTAGCGTTGTAGAATATTCATATCGAAATTTTTATTAAAGAATCTTACAATAGGCATATTTAGGAGTAATTATATTAACTTATAAGAAATTTTGTGTAGCTATGCAGTCAAAAAAGTTTGAAAAACTCAAATAACTTGTTTAAACAGCTGTTTTTAGTGCATCTTACTTATGTTTTGTGCAAAATTAGTGTCGTAGAATATTCATATCTAAGTTTTAATTAGAAGATCATATAATAGGCATGATTAGGAGTAATTATATTAATTTATAATAAATTATGTATAATTATGCGGCCAAAAATATTAAAAAACTCAAAAAACTTGTTTAAACAGCTGTTTTTAAAGCCTCGTACTTATGTTTTATGCAAAATTAGTGTTGTAGAATGTTCATATTGAAGTGTTAATTAGATAATATTTTAATAGGCATAATTAGGTGTGAATACTTTAATTTTCACTAAATTATGTGTAGTTATCGGGCCAAAAATTTTGAAATACTCAAATAACTTTTTCAAATAGCTGTTTCTAATGCATCTTACTTATGTTTTGGGAGAAAATAGAGTCATAGAATATTCATATCGAAGTGTTAATTGAACAATCATATAATAGGCATAATTAGGAGTAATTATGTTAATTTGCACGGAACTATGTGTATTTACGGGGCCAATTGTTTTAAAAAAGTCAAACAACTTGTTTAAACAGCAGTTTTTAATGCATCTTACTTATGTTTTGCGCCAAATTAGCGTCATAGAATATTCATATCGAAGTTTTAATTAGATAATCTTATAATAGGCATAATTAGAGTAATTATATTAATTTGCACGAAATTATATGTAGTTATGCGGCAAGAAGTTTGAGAAACTCAATCAACTAGTTTAAATTGTTGTTTTTTTAATGCATCTTACTTATGTTTTGTGCAAACTAAATGTCGTAGAATACTCATATCGAAGTATTAATTGGATAATCTTCTAATAGGCATGATTAGGAGTAATTATATTAATTTTCACGAAATTACAAGTAGTTATGAGACCATAAATTTTGAAAATCTTAAACAACTTGTTTAAACGTATCTTATTTTTTTAAATGTATCTTATTTATGTTTTATGAAAAATTACTGTTATAGGATATTCATATCGGAGTGTTAATTGGATAATTATATAATAGACATAATTAGTAGTAATTATATTAATTTGCGCGAAGTTATTTGTAGGTATGCAGCAAAAAATTTATAAAACTCAAACAACTTGTTTAAACTGCTGTTTTTAATGCATCTTACTTATTTTGAATGCAAAATTCGTGTCGTAGAATGTTAATATCGATGTGATAATTGGATAATCTTCCAATAGGCATAGTTACGAGTAATTATATTAATTTTCACGAAATTATTTATCGTTATGAGGCAATAAATGTTGAAAATCTGAAATAACCCGTTTAAACAGCAATTTCTAATGTATCATACTTATGTTTTATGTAAAATTAGTGTCCTATGATATTCATATTGAAGTGTTAATTTGACAATCTTATAATAGACATAGTTAGGAGTAATTATATTAATTCGCTCGAAATTATGTGTAGTTTTGGTGCAAAAAATGTTGAAAATCTTAAACGACTTGTTTAAAAAACAGTTTTGAATGCGTCTTACTTATATTTTGTGCAAAATTAGCGTCATCGAATATTCATATCTATGTTTTATTTCCACAATCATATAACAGGCATAATTAGGAGTAATTGTATTAATTTTTAAGAAATTACATGTAGGTAATGCGGCCAACAATTTTCAAAAACTCAAACAACTTGTTTAAACAACTGTTTTCAATGAATCTTATTTATGTTTTGTGCAAAATTTGTGTCGTACAATGTTCATATCGAAGTGTTAATTGAATAATCTTCTAATAGGTATAATTAGGAGTAATTAGTTTAATTTTTACGAAATTATGTATAGTTATGAGTCAAAAAATATAAAAAATCTTAAACAACTTGTTTAAACAGCAGTTTCTAATATATCTTACTTATGTTTTATGAAAAATTAGTATCGTAAGATATTCATATCGAAGGGTTAATTGGAAAATATTATAATAGGCATAATTAGGAGTAATTATATTAATTTGTACGAAATTATGAGTACTTATGCGGCCAAATATTTTGAAAAACGCAAACAACTTGTTTAAACAGCTGCTTTTAATGCATCCTACTTATGTCCCGTGCAAAATTAGTGTCGTAGAATGTTCATATCGAAGTGTTAGTTGGATAATATGTTAATGGGCATAATTAGGAGTAATTATATTAATTTTTACGAAATTATATGTAGTCATGAGGCAAAAAATGTTGAAAAACTTAACTTTTTTAAATAACAGTTTCTAATGCATCTCACTTGTGTTTTGAGAAAAAATAGTGCCCAAAAATATTTATTTTGACGTGTTAACTGAATAATCTTATAACCTAACATAATTATGAGTAATTATATTAATTTGCACCAGATTATGTGTAGTTATGCGGCCAAAAAATTTCATAAAGGCAAACAACTTGTTTAAACAGCAGTTTTAAACGCATCTTACTTATGTTTTGTGCGATTTTAGCGTTATAGAATATTCATATCGATGTTTTTATTGGATAATTTTATAATAAGCGTAATAAGGAGTAATTGTATTAATTTTCACGAAATTATGTGTAGTTATGCGGACAAATTTTTTTGAAAAACTCAAACAACTCGTTTAAATAGCAGTTTTTAATCCATCTTACTTATATTTTACTCAAAATTAGCGTTGTAGAATATTCATATCGAAATTTTTATTAAAGAATCTTACAATAGGCATATTTAGGAGTAATTATATTAACTTATAAGAAATTTTGTGTAGCTATGCAGTCAAAAAAGTTTGAAAAACTCAAATAACTTGTTTAAACAGCTGTTTTTAGTGCATCTTACTTATGTTTTGTGCAAAATTAGTGTCGTAGAATATTCATATCTAAGTTTTAATTAGAAGATCATATAATAGGCATGATTAGGAGTAATTATATTAATTTATAATAAATTATGTATAATTATGCGGCCAAAAATATTAAAAAACTCAAAAAACTTGTTTAAACAGCTGTTTTTAAAGCCCTCGTACTTATGTTTTATGCAAAATTAGTGTTGTAGAATGTTCATATTGAAGTGTTAATTAGATAATATTTTAATAGGCATAATTAGGTGTGAATACTTTAATTTTCACTAAATTATGTGTAGTTATCGGGCCAAAAATTTTGAAATACTCAAATAACTTTTTCAAATAGCTGTTTCTAATGCATCTTACTTATGTTTTGGGAGAAAATAGAGTCATAGAATATTCATATCGAAGTGTTAATTGAACAATCATATAATAGGCATAATTAGGACTAATTATGTTAATTTGCACGGAACTATGTGTATTTACGGGGCCAATTGTTTTAAAAAAGTCAAACAACTTGTTTAAACAGCAGTTTTTAATGCATCTTACTTATGTTTTGCGCCAAATTAGCGTCATAGAATATTCATATCGAAGTTTTAATTAGATAATCTTATAATAGGCATAATTGGAGTAATTATATTAATTTGCACGAAATTATATGTAGTTATGCGGCAAGAAGTTTGAGAAACTCAATCAACTAGTTTAAATTGTTGTTTTTTTAATGCATCTTACTTATGTTTTGTGCAAACTAAATGTCGTAGAATACTCATATCGAAGTATTAATTGGATAATCTTCTAATAGGCATGATTAGGAGTAATTATATTAATTTTCACGAAATTACAAGTAGTTATGAGACCATAAATTTTGAAAATCTTAAACAACTTGTTTAAACGTATCTTATTTTTTTAAATGTATCTTATTTATGTTTTATGAAAAATTACTGTTATAGGATATTCATATCGGAGTGTTAATTGGATAATTATATAATAGACATAATTAGTAGTAATTATATTAATTTGCGCGAAGTTATTTGTAGGTATGCAGCAAAAAATTTATAAAACTCAAACAACTTGTTTAAACTGCTGTTTTTAATGCATCTTACTTATTTTGAATGCAAAATTCGTGTCGTAGAATGTTAATATCGATGTGATAATTGGATAATCTTCCAATAGGCATAGTTACGAGTAATTATATTAATTTTCACGAAATTATTTATCGTTATGAGGCAATAAATGTTGAAAATCTGAAATAACCCGTTTAAACAGCAATTTCTAATGTATCATACTTATGTTTTATGTAAAATTAGTGTCCTATGATATTCATATTGAAGTGTTAATTTGACAATCTTATAATAGACATAGTTAGGAGTAATTATATTAATTCGCTCGAAATTATGTGTAGTTTTGGTGCAAAAAATGTTGAAAATCTTAAACGACTTGTTTAAAAAACAGTTTTGAATGCGTCTTACTTATATTTTGTGCAAAATTAGCGTCATCGAATATTCATATCTATGTTTTATTTCCACAATCATATAACAGGCATAATTAGGAGTAATTGTATTAATTTTTAAGAAATTACATGTAGGTAATGCGGCCAACAATTTTCAAAAACTCAAACAACTTGTTTAAACAACTGTTTTCAATGAATCTTATTTATGTTTTGTGCAAAATTTGTGTCGTACAACAATGTTCATATCGTAGTGCTAATTGAATAATCTTCTAATAGGTATAATTAGGAGTAATTAGTTTAATTTTTACGAAATTATGTATAGTTATGAGTCAAAAAATATAAAAAATCTTAAACAACTTGTTTAAACAGCAGTTTCTAATATATCTTACTTATGTTTTATGAAAAATTAGTATCGTAAGATATTCATATCGAAGGGTTAATTGGAAAATATTATAATAGGCATAATTAGGAGTAATTATATTAATTTGTACGAAATTATGAGTACTTATGCGGCCAAATATTTTGAAAAACGCAAACAACTTGTTTAAACAGCTGCTTTTAATGCATCCTACTTATGTCCCGTGCAAAATTAGTGTCGTAGAATGTTCATATCGAAGTGTTAGTTGGATAATATGTTAATGGGCATAATTAGGAGTAATTATATTAATTTTTACGAAATTATATGTAGTCATGAGGCAAAAAATGTTGAAAAACTTAACTTTTTTAAATAACAGTTTCTAATGCATCTCACTTGTGTTTTGAGAAAAAATAGTGCCCAAAAATATTTATTTTGACGTGTTAACTGAATAATCTTATAACCTAACATAATTATGAGTAATTATATTAATTTGCACCAGATTATGTGTAGTTATGCGGCCAAAAAATTTCATAAAGGCAAACAACTTGTTTAAACAGCAGTTTTAAACGCATCTTACTTATGTTTTGTGCGATTTTAGCGTTATAGAATATTCATATCGATGTTTTTATTGGATAATTTTATAATAAGCGTAATAAGGAGTAATTGTATTAATTTTCACGAAATTATGTGTAGTTATGCGGACAAATTTTTTGAAAAACTCAAACAACTCGTTTAAATAGCAGTTTTTAATCCATCTTACTTATATTTTACTCAAAATTAGCGTTGTAGAATATTCATATCGAAATTTTTATTAAAGAATCTTACAATAGGCATATTTAGGAGTAATTATATTAACTTATAAGAAATTTTGTGTAGCTATGCAGTCAAAAAAGTTTGAAAAACTCAAATAACTTGTTTAAACAGCTGTTTTTAGTGCATCTTACTTATGTTTTGTGCAAAATTAGTGTCGTAGAATATTCATATCTAAGTTTTAATTAGAAGATCATATAATAGTTATGATTAGGAGTAATTATATTAATTTATAATAAATTATGTATAATTATGCGGCCAAAAATATTAAAAAACTCAAACAACTTGTTTAAACAGCTGTTTTTAAAGCCTCGTACTTATGTTTTATGCAAAATTAGTGTTGTAGAATGTTCATATTGAAGTGTTAATTAGATAATATTTTAATAGGCATAATTAGGTGTGAATACTTTAATTTTCACTAAATTATGTGTAGTTATCGGGCCAAAAATTTTGAAATACTCAAATAACTTTTTCAAATAGCTGTTTCTAATGCATCTTACTTATGTTTTGGGAGAAAATAGAGTCATAGAATATTCATATCGAAGTGTTAATTGAACAATCATATAATAGGCATAATTAGGACTAATTATGTTAATTTGCACGGAACTATGTGTATTTACGGGGCCAATTGTTTTAAAAAAGTCAAACAACTTGTTTAAACAGCAGTTTTTAATGCATCTTACTTATGTTTTGCGCCAAATTAGCGTCATAGAATATTCATATCGAAGTTTTAATTAGATAATCTTATAATAGGCATAATTGGAGTAATTATATTAATTTGCACGAAATTATATGTAGTTATGCGGCAAGAAGTTTGAGAAACTCAATCAACTAGTTTAAATTGTTGTTTTTTTAATGCATCTTACTTATGTTTTGTGCAAACTAAATGTCGTAGAATACTCATATCGAAGTATTAATTGGATAATCTTCTAATAGGCATGATTAGGAGTAATTATATTAATTTTCACGAAATTACAAGTAGTTATGAGACCATAAATTTTGAAAATCTTAAACAACTTGTTTAAACGTATCTTATTTTTTTAAATGTATCTTATTTATGTTTTATGAAAAATTACTGTTATAGGATATTCATATCGGAGTGTTAATTGGATAATTATATAATAGACATAATTAGTAGTAATTATATTAATTTGCGCGAAGTTATTTGTAGGTATGCAGCAAAAAATTTATAAAACTCAAACAACTTGTTTAAACTGCTGTTTTTAATGCATCTTACTTATTTTGAATGCAAAATTCGTGTCGTAGAATGTTAATATCGATGTGATAATTGGATAATCTTCCAATAGGCATAGTTACGAGTAATTATATTAATTTTCACGAAATTATTTATCGTTATGAGGCAATAAATGTTGAAAATCTGAAATAACCCGTTTAAACAGCAATTTCTAATGTATCATACTTATGTTTTATGTAAAATTAGTGTCCTATGATATTCATATTGAAGTGTTAATTTGACAATCTTATAACAGACATAGTTAGGAGTAATTATATTAATTCGCTCGAAATTATGTGTAGTTTTGGTGCAAAAAATGTTGAAAATCTTAAACGACTTGTTTAAAAAACAGTTTTGAATGCGTCTTACTTATATTTTGTGCAAAATTAGCGTCATCGAATATTCATATCTATGTTTTATTTCCACAATCATATAACAGGCATAATTAGGAGTAATTGTATTAATTTTTAAGAAATTACATGTAGGTAATGCGGCCAACAATTTTCAAAAACTCAAACAACTTGTTTAAACAACTGTTTTCAATGAATCTTATTTATGTTTTGTGCAAAATTTGTGTCGTACAATGTTCATATCGAAGTGCTAATTGAATAATCTTCTAATAGGTATAATTAGGAGTGATTAGTTTAATTTTTACGAAATTATGTATAGTTATGAGTCAAAAAATATAAAAAATCTTAAACAACTTGTTTAAACAGCAGTTTCTAATATATCTTACTTATGTTTTATGAAAAATTAGTATCGTAAGATATTCATATCGAAGGGTTAATTGGAAAATATTATAATAGGCATAATTAGGAGTAATTATATTAATTTGTACGAAATTATGAGTAGTTATGCGGCCAAATATTTTGAAAAACGCAAACAACTTGTTTAAACAGCTGCTTTTAATGCATCCTACTTATGTCCCGTGCAAAATTAGTGTCGTAGAATGTTCATATCGAAGTGTTAGTTGGATAATATGTTAATGGGCATAATTAGGAGTAATTATATTAATTTTTACGAAATTATATGTAGTCATGAGGCAAAAAATGTTGAAAAACTTAACTTTTTTAAATAACAGTTTCTAATGCATCTCACTTGTGTTTTGAGAAAAAATAGTGCCCAAAAATATTTATTTTGACGTGTTAACTGAATAATCTTATAACCTAACATAATTATGAGTAATTATATTAATTTTCACCAGATTATGTGTAGTTATGCGGCCAAAAAATTTCATAAAGGCAAACAACTTGTTTAAACAGCAGTTTTAAACGCATCTTACTTATGTTTTGTGCGATTTTAGCGTTATAGAATATTCATATCGATGTTTTTATTGGATAATTTTATAATAAGCGTAATAAGGAGTAATTGTATTAATTTTCACGAAATTATGTGTAGTTATGCGGACAATTTTTTTGAAAAACTCAAACAACTCGTTTAAATAGCAGTTTTTAATCCATCTTACTTATATTCTACGCAAAATTAGCGTTGTAGAATATTCATATCGAAATTTTTATTAAAGAATCTTACAATAGGCATATTTAGGAGTAATTATATTAACTTATAAGAAATTTTGTGTAGCTATGCAGTCAAAAAAGTTTGAAAAACTCAAATAACTTGTTTAAACAGCTGTTTTTAGTGCATCTTACTTATGTTTTGTGCAAAATTAGTGTCGTAGAATATTCATATCTAAGTTTTAATTAGAAGATCATATAATAGTTATGATTAGGAGTAATTATATTAATTTATAATAAATTATGTATAATTATGCGGCCAAAAATATTAAAAAACTCAAACAACTTGTTTAAACAGCTGTTTTTAAAGCCTCGTCTTATGTTTTATGCAAAATTAGTGTTGTAGAATGTTCATATTGAAGTGTTAATTAGATAATATTTTAATAGGCATAATTAGGTGTGAATACTTTAATTTTCACTAAATTATGTGTAGTTATCGGGCCAAAAATTTTGAAATACTCAAATAACTTTTTCAAATAGCTGTTTCTAATGCATCTTACTTATGTTTTGGGAGAAAATAGAGTCATAGAATATTCATATCGAAGTGTTAATTGAACAATCATATAATAGGCATAATTAGGACTAATTATGTTAATTTGCACGGAACTATGTGTATTTACGGGGCCAATTGTTTTAAAAAAGTCAAACAACTTGTTTAAACAGCAGTTTTTAATGCATCTTACTTATGTTTTGCGCCAAATTAGCGTCATAGAATATTCATATCGAAGTTTTAATTAGATAATCTTATAATAGGCATAATTGGAGTAATTATATTAATTTGCACGAAATTATATGTAGTTATGCGGCAAGAAGTTTGAGAAACTCAATCAACTAGTTTAAATTGTTGTTTTTTTAATGCATCTTACTTATGTTTTGTGCAAACTAAATGTCGTAGAATACTCATATCGAAGTATTAATTGGATAATCTTCTAATAGGCATGATTAGGAGTAATTATATTAATTTTCACGAAATTACAAGTAGTTATGAGACCATAAATTTTGAAAATCTTAAACAACTTGTTTAAACGTATCTTATTTTTTTAAATGTATCTTATTTATGTTTTATGAAAAATTACTGTTATAGGATATTCATATCGGAGTGTTAATTGGATAATTATATAATAGACATAATTAGTAGTAATTATATTAATTTGCGCGAAGTTATTTGTAGGTATGCAGCAAAAAATTTATAAAACTCAAACAACTTGTTTAAACTGCTGTTTTTAATGCATCTTACTTATTTTGAATGCAAAATTCGTGTCGTAGAATGTTAATATCGATGTGATAATTGGATAATCTTCCAATAGGCATAGTTACGAGTAATTATTATATTAATTTTCACGAAATTATTTATCGTTATGAGGCAATAAATGTTGAAAATCTGAAATAACCCGTTTAAACAGCAATTTCTAATGTATCATACTTATGTTTTATGTAAAATTAGTGTCCTATGATATTCATATTGAAGTGTTAATTTGACAATCTTATAACAGACATAGTTAGGAGTAATTATATTAATTCGCTCGAAATTATGTGTAGTTTTGGTGCAAAAAATGTTGAAAATCTTAAACGACTTGTTTAAAAAACAGTTTTGAATGCGTCTTACTTATATTTTGTGCAAAATTAGCGTCATCGAATATTCATATCTATGTTTTATTTCCACAATCATATAACAGGCATAATTAGGAGTAATTGTATTAATTTTTAAGAAATTACATGTAGGTAATGCGGCCAACAATTTTCAAAAACTCAAACAACTTGTTTAAACAACTGTTTTCAATGAATCTTATTTATGTTTTGTGCAAAATTTGTGTCGTACAATGTTCATATCGAAGTGCTAATTGAATAATCTTCTAATAGGTATAATTAGGAGTGATTAGTTTAATTTTTACGAAATTATGTATAGTTATGAGTCAAAAAATATAAAAAATCTTAAACAACTTGTTTAAACAGCAGTTTCTAATATATCTTACTTATGTTTTATGAAAAATTAGTATCGTAAGATATTCATATCGAAGGGTTAATTGGAAAATATTATAATAGGCATAATTAGGAGTAATTATATTAATTTGTACGAAATTATGAGTAGTTATGCGGCCAAATATTTTGAAAAACGCAAACAACTTGTTTAAACAGCTGCTTTTAATGCATCCTACTTATGTCCCGTGCAAAATTAGTGTCGTAGAATGTTCATATCGAAGTGTTAGTTGGATAATATGTTAATGGGCATAATTAGGAGTAATTATATTAATTTTTACGAAATTATATGTAGTCATGAGGCAAAAAATGTTGAAAAACTTAACTTTTTTAAATAACATTTCTAATGCATCTCACTTGTGTTTTGAGAAAAATAGTGCCCAAAAATATTTATTTTGACGTGTTAACTGAATAATCTTATAACCTAACATAATTATGAGTAATTATATTAATTTTCACCAGATTATGTGTAGTTATGCGGCCAAAAAATTTCATAAAGGCAAACAACTTGTTTAAACAGCAGTTTTAAACGCATCTTACTTATGTTTTGTGCGATTTTAGCGTTATAGAATATTCATATCGATGTTTTTATTGGATAATTTTATAATAAGCGTAATAAGGAGTAATTGTATTAATTTTCACGAAATTATGTGTAGTTATGCGGACAATTTTTTGAAAAACTCAAACAACTCGTTTAAATAGCAGTTTTTAATCCATCTTACTTATATTCTACGCAAAATTAGCGTTGTAGAATATTCATATCGAAATTTTTATTAAAGAATCTTACAATAGGCATATTTAGGAGTAATTATATTAACTTATAAGAAATTTTGTGTAGCTATGCAGTCAAAAAGTTTGAAAAACTCAAATAACTTGTTTAAACAGCTGTTTTTAGTGCATCTTACTTATGTTTTGTGCAAAATTAGTGTCGTAGAATATTCATATCTAAGTTTTAATTAGAAGATCATATAATAGTTATGATTAGGAGTAATTATATTAATTTATAATAAATTATGTATAATTATGCGGCCAAAAATATTAAAAAACTCAAACAACTTGTTTAAACAAATTGTTTTTAAAGCCTCGTACTTATGTTTTATGCAAAATTAGTGTTGTAGAATGTTCATATTGAAGTGTTAATTAGATAATATTTTAATAGGCATAATTAGGTGTGAATACTTTAATTTTCACTAAATTATGTGTAGTTATCGGGCCAAAAATTTTGAAATACTCAAATAACTTTTTCAAATAGCTGTTTCTAATGCATCTTACTTATGTTTTGGGAGAAAATAGAGTCATAGAATATTCATATCGAAGTGTTAATTGAACAATCATATAATAGGCATAATTAGGACTAATTATGTTAATTTGCACGGAACTATGTGTATTTACGGGGCCAATTGTTTTAAAAAAGTCAAACAACTTGTTTAAACAGCAGTTTTTAATGCATCTTACTTATGTTTTGCGCCAAATTAGCGTCATAGAATATTCATATCGAAGTTTTAATTAGATAATCTTATAATAGGCATAATTGGAGTAATTATATTAATTTGCACGAAATTATATGTAGTTATGCGGCAAGAAGTTTGAGAAACTCAATCAACTAGTTTAAATTGTTGTTTTTTTAATGCATCTTACTTATGTTTTGTGCAAACTAAATGTCGTAGAATACTCATATCGAAGTATTAATTGGATAATCTTCTAATAGGCATGATTAGGAGTAATTATATTAATTTTCACGAAATTACAAGTAGTTATGAGACCATAAATTTTGAAAATCTTAAACAACTTGTTTAAACGTATCTTATTTTTTTAAATGTATCTTATTTATGTTTTATGAAAAATTACTGTTATAGGATATTCATATCGGAGTGTTAATTGGATAATTATATAATAGACATAATTAGTAGTAATTATATTAATTTGCGCGAAGTTATTTGTAGGTATGCAGCAAAAAATTTATAAAACTCAAACAACTTGTTTAAACTGCTGTTTTTAATGCATCTTACTTATTTTGAATGCAAAATTCGTGTCGTAGAATGTTAATATCGATGTGATAATTGGATAATCTTCCAATAGGCATAGTTACGAGTAATTATATTAATTTTCACGAAATTATTTATCGTTATGAGGCAATAAATGTTGAAAATCTGAAATAACCCGTTTAAACAGCAATTTCTAATGTATCATACTTATGTTTTATGTAAAATTAGTGTCCTATGATATTCATATTGAAGTGTTAATTTGACAATCTTATAATAGACATAGTTAGGAGTAATTATATTAATTCGCTCGAAATTATGTGTAGTTTTGGTGCAAAAAATGTTGAAAATCTTAAACGCTTGTTTAAAAAACAGTTTTGAATGCGTCTTACTTATATTTTGTGCAAAATTAGCGTCATCGAATATTCATATCTATGTTTTATTTCCACAATCATATAACAGGCATAATTAGGAGTAATTGTATTAATTTTTAAGAAATTACATGTAGGTAATGCGGCCAACAATTTTCAAAAACTCAAACAACTTGTTTAAACAACTGTTTTCAATGAATCTTATTTATGTTTTGTGCAAAATTTGTGTCGTACAATGTTCATATCGAAGTGCTAATTGAATAATCTTCTAATAGGTATAATTAGGAGTGATTAGTTTAATTTTTACGAAATTATGTATAGTTATGAGTCAAAAAATATAAAAAATCTTAAACAACTTGTTTAAACAAGCAGTTTCTAATATATCTTACTTATGTTTTATGAAAAATTAGTATCGTAAGATATTCATATCGAAGGGTTAATTGGAAAATATTATAATAGGCATAATTAGGAGTAATTATATTAATTTGTACGAAATTATGAGTAGTTATGCGGCCAAATATTTTGAAAAACGCAAACAACTTGTTTAAACAGCTGCTTTTAATGCATCCTACTTATGTCCCGTGCAAAATTAGTGTCGTAGAATGTTCATATCGAAGTGTTAGTTGGATAATATGTTAATGGGCATAATTAGGAGTAATTATATTAATTTTTACGAAATTATATGTAGTCATGAGGCAAAAAATGTTGAAAAACTTAACTTTTTTAAATAACAGTTTCTAATGCATCTCACTTGTGTTTTGAGAAAAAATAGTGCCCAAAAATATTTATTTTGACGTGTTAACTGAATAATCTTATAACCTAACATAATTATGAGTAATTATATTAATTTTCACCAGATTATGTGTAGTTATGCGGCCAAAAAATTTCATAAAGGCAAACAACTTGTTTAAACAGCAGTTTTAAACGCATCTTACTTATGTTTTGTGCGATTTTAGCGTTATAGAATATTCATATCGATGTTTTTATTGGATAATTTTATAATAAGCGTAATAAGGAGTAATTGTATTAATTTTCACGAAATTATGTGTAGTTATGCGGACAATTTTTTTGAAAAACTCAAACAACTCGTTTAAATAGCAGTTTTTAATCCATCTTACTTATATTCTACGCAAAATTAGCGTTGTAGAATATTCATATCGAAATTTTTATTAAAGAATCTTACAATAGGCATATTTAGGAGTAATTATATTAACTTATAAGAAATTTTGTGTAGCTATGCAGTCAAAAAGTTTGAAAAACTCAAATAACTTGTTTAAACAAATTGTTTTTAGTGCATCTTACTTATGTTTTGTGCAAAATTAGTGTCGTAGAATATTCATATCTAAGTTTTAATTAGAAGATCATATAATAGTTATGATTAGGAGTAATTATATTAATTTATAATAAATTATGTATAATTATGCGGCCAAAAATATTAAAAAACTCAAACAACTTGTTTAAACAATTGTTTTTAAAGCCTCGTACTTATGTTTTATGCAAAATTAGTGTTGTAGAATGTTCATATTGAAGTGTTAATTAGATAATATTTTAATAGGCATAATTAGGTGTGAATACTTTAATTTTCACTAAATTATGTGTAGTTATCGGGCCAAAAATTTTGAAATACTCAAATAACTTTTTCAAATAGCTGTTTCTAATGCATCTTACTTATGTTTTGGGAGAAAATAGAGTCATAGAATATTCATATCGAAGTGTTAATTGAACAATCATATAATAGGCATAATTAGGACTAATTATGTTAATTTGCACGGAACTATGTGTATTTACGGGGCCAATTGTTTTAAAAAAGTCAAACAACTTGTTTAAACAGCAGTTTTTAATGCATCTTACTTATGTTTTGCGCCAAATTAGCGTCATAGAATATTCATATCGAAGTTTTAATTAGATAATCTTATAATAGGCATAATTGGAGTAATTATATTAATTTGCACGAAATTATATGTAGTTATGCGGCAAGAAGTTTGAGAAACTCAATCAACTAGTTTAAATTGTTGTTTTTTTAATGCATCTTACTTATGTTTTGTGCAAACTAAATGTCGTAGAATACTCATATCGAAGTATTAATTGGATAATCTTCTAATAGGCATGATTAGGAGTAATTATATTAATTTTCACGAAATTACAAGTAGTTATGAGACCATAAATTTTGAAAATCTTAAACAACTTGTTTAAACGTATCTTATTTTTTTAAATGTATCTTATTTATGTTTTATGAAAAATTACTGTTATAGGATATTCATATCGGAGTGTTAATTGGATAATTATATAATAGACATAATTAGTAGTAATTATATTAATTTGCGCGAAGTTATTTGTAGGTATGCAGCAAAAAATTTATAAAACTCAAACAACTTGTTTAAACTGCTGTTTTTAATGCATCTTACTTATTTTGAATGCAAAATTCGTGTCGTAGAATGTTAATATCGATGTGATAATTGGATAATCTTCCAATAGGCATAGTTACGAGTAATTATATTAATTTTCACGAAATTATTTATCGTTATGAGGCAATAAATGTTGAAAATCTGAAATAACCCGTTTAAACAGCAATTTCTAATGTATCATACTTATGTTTTATGTAAAATTAGTGTCCTATGATATTCATATTGAAGTGTTAATTTGACAATCTTATAATAGACATAGTTAGGAGTAATTATATTAATTCGCTCGAAATTATGTGTAGTTTTGGTGCAAAAAATGTTGAAAATCTTAAACGACTTGTTTAAAAAACAGTTTTGAATGCGTCTTACTTATATTTTGTGCAAAATTAGCGTCATCGAATATTCATATCTATGTTTTATTTCCACAATCATATAACAGGCATAATTAGGAGTAATTGTATTAATTTTTAAGAAATTACATGTAGGTAATGCGGCCAACAATTTTCAAAAACTCAAACAACTTGTTTAAACAACTGTTTTCAATGAATCTTATTTATGTTTTGTGCAAAATTTGTGTCGTACAATGTTCATATCGAAGTGCTAATTGAATAATCTTCTAATAGGTATAATTAGGAGTAATTAGTTTAATTTTTACGAAATTATGTATAGTTATGAGTCAAAAAATATAAAAAATCTTAAACAACTTGTTTAAACAGCAGTTTCTAATATATCTTACTTATGTTTTATGAAAAATTAGTATCGTAAGATATTCATATCGAAGGGTTAATTGGAAAATATTATAATAGGCATAATTAGGAGTAATTATATTAATTTGTACGAAATTATGAGTACTTATGCGGCCAAATATTTTGAAAAACGCAAACAACTTGTTTAAACAGCTGCTTTTAATGCATCCTACTTATGTCCCGTGCAAAATTAGTGTCGTAGAATGTTCATATCGAAGTGTTAATTGGATAATATGTTAATGGGCATAATTAGGAGTAATTATATTAATTTTTACGAAATTATATGTAGTCATGAGGCAAAAAATGTTGAAAAACTTAACTTTTTTAAATAACAGTTTCTAATGCATCTCACTTGTGTTTTGAGAAAAAATAGTGCCCTAAAATATTTATTTTGACGTGTTAACTGAATAATCTTATAACCTAACATAATTATGAGTAATTATATTAATTTTCACCAAATTATGTGTAGTTATGCGGCCAAAAATTTCATAAAGGCAAACAACTTGTTTAAACAGCAGTTTTTAACGCATCTTACTTATGTTTTGTGCGATTTTAGCGTCATAGAATATTCATATCGATGTTTTTATTGGATAATTTTATAATAAGCGTAATAAGGAGTAATTGTATTAATTTTCACGAAATTATATGTAGTTATGCGGACAAAATTTTTTTGAAAAACTCAAACAACTCGTTTAAATAGCAGTTTTTAATCCATCTTACTTATATTTTACGCAAAATTAGCGTTGTAGAATATTCATATCGAAATTTTTATTAAAGAATCTTACAATAGGCATATTTAGGAGTAATTATATTAACTTATAAGAAATTTTGTGTAGCTATGCGTCAAAAATTTTGAAAAACTCAAATAACTTGTTTAAACAGCTGTTTTTAGTGCATCTTACTTATGTTTTGTGCAAAATTAGTGTCGTAGAATATTCATATCTAAGTTTTAATTAGAAGATCATATAATAGTTATGATTAGGAGTAATTATATTAATTTATAATAAATTATGTATAATTATGCGGCCAAAAATATTAAAAAACTCAAACAACTTGTTTAAACAGCTGTTTTTAAAGCCTCGTACTTATGTTTTATGCAAAATTAGTGTTGTAGAATGTTCATATTGAAGTGTTAATTAGATAATATTTTAATAGGCATAATTAGGTGTGAATACTTTAATTTTCACTAAATTATGTGTAGTTATCGGGCCAAAAATTTTGAAATACTCAAATAACTTTTTCAAATAATTTGTTTCTAATGCATCTTACTTATGTTTTGGGAGAAAATAGAGTCATAGAATATTCATATCGAAGTGTTAATTGAACAATCATATAATAGGCATAATTAGGACTAATTATGTTAATTTGCACGGAACTATGTGTATTTACGGGGCCAATTGTTTTAAAAAAGTCAAACAACTTGTTTAAACAAGCAGTTTTTAATGCATCTTACTTATGTTTTGCGCCAAATTAGCGTCATAGAATATTCATATCGAAGTTTTAATTAGATAATCTTATAATAGGCATAATTAGAGTAATTATATTAATTTGCACGAAATTATATGTAGTTATGCGGCAAGAAGTTTGAGAAACTCAATCAACTAGTTTAAATTGTTGTTTTTTTAATGCATCTTACTTATGTTTTGTGCAAACTAAATGTCGTAGAATACTCATATCGAAGTATTAATTGGATAATCTTCTAATAGGCATGATTAGGAGTAATTATATTAATTTTCACGAAATTACAAGTAGTTATGAGACCATAAATTTTGAAAATCTTAAACAACTTGTTTAAACGTATCTTATTTTTTTAAATGTATCTTATTTATGTTTTATGAAAAATTACTGTTATAGGATATTCATATCGGAGTGTTAATTGGATAATTATATAATAGACATAATTAGTAGTAATTATATTAATTTGCGCGAAGTTATTTGTAGGTATGCAGCAAAAAATTTATAAAACTCAAACAACTTGTTTAAACTGCTGTTTTTAATGCATCTTACTTATTTTGAATGCAAAATTCGTGTCGTAGAATGTTAATATCGATGTGATAATTGGATAATCTTCCAATAGGCATAATTACGAGTAATTATATTAATTTTCACGAAATTATTTATCGTTATGAGGCAATAAATGTTGAAAATCTGAAATAACTAGTTTAAACAGCAATTTCTAATGTATCATACTTATGTTTTATGTAAAATTAGTGTCCTATGATATTCATATTGAAGTGTTAATTTGACAATCTTATAATAGACATAGTTAGGAGTAATTATATTAATTCGCTCGAAATTATGTGTAGTTTTGGTGCAAAAAATGTTGAAAATCTTAAACGACTTGTTTAAAAAACAGTTTTGAATGCGTCTTACTTATATTTTGTGCAAAATTAGCGTCATCGAATATTCATATCTATGTTTTATTTCCACAATCATATAATAGGCATAATTAGGAGTAATTGTATTAATTTTTAAGAAATTACATGTAGGTAATGCGGCCAACAATTTTCAAAAACTCAAACAACTTGTTTAAACAACTGTTTTCAATGAATCTTATTTATGTTTTGTGCAAAATTTGTGTCGTACAATGTTCATATCGAAGTGTTAATTGAATAATCTTCTAATAGGTATAATTAGGAGTAATTAGTTTAATTTTTACGAAATTATGTATAGTTATGAGTCAAAAAATATAAAAAATCTTAAACAACTTGTTTAAACAGCAGTTTCTAATATATCTTACTTATGTTTTATGAAAAATTAGTATCGTAAGATATTCATATCGAAGGGTTAATTGGAAAATATTATAATAGGCATAATTAGGAGTAATTATATTAATTTGTACGAAATTATGAGTACTTATGCGGCCAAATATTTTGAAAAACGCAAACAACTTGTTTAAACAGCTGCTTTTAATGCATCCTACTTATGTCCTGTGCAAAATTAGTGTCGTAGAATGTTCATATCGAAGTGTTAATTGGCTAATATGTTAATGGGCATAATTAGGAGTAATTATATTAATTTTTACGAAATTATATGTAGTCATGAGGCAAAAAATGTTGAAAAACTTAACTTTTTTAAATAACAGTTTCTAATGCATCTCACTTGTGTTTTGAGAAAAAATAGTGCCCTAAAATATTTATTTTGATGTGTTAACTGAATAATCTTATAACCTAACATAATTATGAGTAATTATATTAATTTTCACCAAATTATGTGTAGTTATGCGGCCAAAAAATTTCATAAAGGCAAACAACTTGTTTAAACAGCAGTTTTTAACGCATCTTACTTATGTTTTGTGCGATTTTAGCGTTATAGAATATTCATATCGATGTTTTTATTGGATAATTTTATAATAAGCGTAATAAGGAGTAATTGTATTAATTTTCACGAAATTATATGTAGTTATGCGGACAAAAATTTTTTTGAAAAACTCAAACAACTCGTTTAAATAGCAGTTTTTAATGCATCTTACTTATATTTTTATGCAAAATTAGCGTTGTAGAATATTCATATCGAAATTTTTATTAAAGAATCTTACAATAGGCATATTTAGGAGTAATTATATTAACTTATAAGAAATTTTGTGTAGCTATGCAGTCAAAATGTTTTTGAAAAACTCAAATAACTTGTTTAAACAGCTGTTTTTAGTGCATCTTACTTATGTTTTGTGTAAAATTAGTGTCGTAGAATATTCATATCTAAGTTTTAATTAGAAGATCATATAATAGGCATGATTAGGAGTAATTATATTAATTTATAATAAATTATGTATAATTATGCGGCCAAAAATATTAAAAAAAAACTCAAACAACTTGTTTAAACAGCTGTTTTTAAAGCCTCTACTTATGTTTTGTGCAAAATTAGTGTTGTAGAATGTTCATATTGAAGTGTTAATTAGATAATATTTTAATAGGCATAATTAGGTGTGAATACTTTAATTTTCACTAAATTATGTGTAGTTATCGGGCCAAAAATTTTGAAATACTCAAATAACTTTTTCAAATATTTGTTTCTAATGCATCTTACTTATGTTTTGGGAGAAAATGAGTCGTAGAATATTCATATCGAAGTGTTAATTAAACAATCTTATAATAGGCATAATTAGGAGTAATTATGTTAATTTGCACGAAACTATGTGTATTTATGGGGCCAAATTTTTTAAAAAAGTCAAACAACTTGTTTAAACAGCAGTTTTTAATGCATCTTACTTATGTTTTGTGCCAAATTAGCGTCATAGAATATTCATATCGAAGTTTTAATTAGATAATCTTATAATAGGCATAATTAGAGTAATTATATTAATTTGCACGAAATTATATGTAGTTATGCGGCAAAAGTTTGAGAAACTCAATCAACTAGTTTAAATTGTTGTTTTTAATGCATCTTACTTATGTTTTGTGCAAACTAAGTGTCGTAGAATACTCATATCGAAATATTAATTGGATAATCTTCTAATAGGCATGATTAGGAGTAATTATATTAATTTTCATGAAATTATAAGTTGTTATGGGACAATAAATTTTAAAATCTTAAACAACTTGTTTAAACTATCTTATTTTTTTAAATGTATCTTATTTATGTTTTATGAAAAATTACTGTTATAGGATATTCATATCGGAGTGTTAATTGGATAATTATATAATAGACATAATTAGTAGTAATTATATTAATTTTTGCGCGAAGTTATGTGTAGGTATGCAGCAAAAAATTTAAAAACTCAAACAACTTGTTTAAACTGCTGTTTTTAATGCATCTTACTTATTTTTTATGCAAAATTTATGTCGTAGAATGTTAATATCGATGTGATAATTGGATAATCTTCTAATAGGCCTAATTACGAGTAATTATATTAATTTTCACGAAATTATTTATCGTTATGAGGCAATAAATGTTGAAAATCTGAAACAACTAGTTTAAACAGCAATTTCTAATGTATCATACTTATGTTTTATGTAAAATTAGTGTCCTATGATATTCATATTGAAGTGTTAATTTGACAATCTTATAATAGACATAGTTAGGAGTAATTATATTAATTCGCTCGAAATTATGTGTAGTCTTGATGCAAAAAATGTTGAAAATCTTAGACAACTTGTTTAAAAATCAGTTTTGAATGCGTCTTACTTATATTTTGTGCAAAATTAGCGTCAAAGAATATTCATATCTAAGTTTTATTTCCACAATCATATAATAGGCATAATTAGGAGTAATTGTATTAATTTTCAAGAAATTACATGTAGGTAATGCGGCCAACAATTTTTAAAAACTCAAACAACTTGTTTAAACAACTGTTTTCAATGCATCTTATTTATGTTTTGTGCAAAATTTGTGTCGTACAATGTTCATATAGAAGTGTTAATTGAATAATTTTCTAATAGGTATAATTAGGAGTAATTATTTTAATTTTTACTAAATTATGTATAGTTATGAGTCAAAAAATATAAAAAATCTTAAACAACTTGTTTAAACAGCAGTTTCTAATATATCTTTACTTGTGTTTTATGACAAACTAGTATCGTAAGATATTCATATCAAAGGTTTAAATGGAAAATATTATCATAGGCATAATTAGGAGTAATTATATTAATTTGTATGAAATTATGAGTACTTATGCGGCCAATTTTTTTGAAAAACGCAAACAACTTGTTTAAACATTTGCTTTTAATGCATCCTACTTACGTCCTGTGCAAAATTAGTGTCGTAGAATGTTCATATCGAAGTGTTAATTGGCTGATATTTTAATGGGCATAGTTAGGAGTAATTATATTAATTTTTACGAAATTATATGTAGTCATGAGGCAAAAAATGTTGAAAAACTTAACTTTTTTAAATAACAGTTTTAATGCATCTCACTTATGTTTTGAGAAAAAATAGTGTCCTAAAATATTTATTTTGATGTGTTAACTAAATAATTTTATAATCTAGCATAATTATGAGTAATTATATTAATTTTCACCAAATTATGTATAGTTACGCGGCCAAAAATTTCATAAAGGCAAACAACTTGTTTAAACAGCAGTTTTTAACGCATCTTACTTATGTTTTGTGTGATTTTAGCGTTATAGAATATTCATATCGATGTTTTTATTGGATAATTTTATAATAAGCGTAATCAGAAGTATTTGTATTAATTTGTACGAAATTATATGTAGTTATGCGGACAAAAATTTTGAAAAACTCAAACAACTCGTTTAAATAGCATAATTTAATGCATCTTACTTATATTTTATGTAAAATTAGCATTGTAGAATATTCATATCGATGTTTTCATTAAATAATCTTACAATAGGCATATTTAGGAATAATTATATTAATTTATAATAAATTTTGTGTAGCTATGCAGTCAAATGTTTTTGAAAAACTCAAATAACTTGTTTAAACAATTGTTTTTAGTGCATCTTACTTATGTTTTGTGTAAAATTAGTGTCGTAGAATATTCATATCGCAGTTTTAATTATAATATCATATAATAGGCATGATTAGGAGTAATTATATTCATTTATAATAAATTATGTATAATTATGCGGCCAAAAATATTAAAAAACTCAAATAACTTGTTTAAACAATTATTTTTAAAGCCTTCTACTTATGTTTTGTGCAAAATTAGTGTTGTAGAATGTTCATATTGAAGTGTTAATTAGATAATATTTTAATAGGCGTAATTAGGTGTGAA
>JAZBJN010000037.1:0-20000 GCA_037127355.1 Schoenoplectus tabernaemontani
TGAAATTATATGTAGTTAGGCGGCCAACAAATTTTAAAAACTCAAACAACTTGTTTAAACAACCGTTTTTGATGCATCTTATTTATGTTTCGTGCAAAATTTGTGTCGGACAATGTTCATATCGAAGTGTTGATTTGATAATCTACTAATAGGTATAATTAGGAGCAAATATGTTAATTTTCACGAAATTACGTATAGTTATGAGTCAAAAAAATGTTAAAAATCTTAAACAACTTGATTAAACGCCAGTTTCTAATATATCTTACTTATGTTTTATGAAAAATTAGTGCCGTAGGATATTCATATCGCAGTGCTAGATGAACAATCTTATAATAGGCATAATTAGGAGTAATTATATCAATTTGCATGAAATTATGTGTACTTATGCGGCCAAATGTTTTGAAAAACACAAACAACTTGTTTAAACGGCTGTTTTTAATGCATCCTACTTATGTCTCGTGCAAATTTAGTGTCGTAGAATGTTCATATCGAACTGTTAATTGGCTAATATTTTAATGGGCGTAATTATATTATTTTTTACGAAATTATATGTAGTCATGAGGCCAAAAATGTTGAAAAACTTGACTTTATTAAGTAGCAGCTTCTAATGCATCTTACTTATGTTTTGGGGAGAAATAGTGCCCTAAAATATTCGTTTTGAAGTGTTAATTGAACAATCTCATAACGGGCACAATTATGAGTAAATTATATTAATTTACACCAAATTATGTGTAGTTATGCGGCCAAAAAATTTTATAAAGGCAAACAACTTGTTTAAACAGCAGCTTTTGACGCATCTTACTTGTGTTTTGTGCAATATTAGCGTTATAGAATATTCATATCGAAGTTTTAGTTGGACTATTTTATAATTGGCGTAATTAGGAGTAATTGTATTAATTTTCACGAAATTATACGTAGTTATGCGGCCAAAAATTTTGAAAGCCTCAAACAACTTGTTTAAACAGCAGTTTTTAATGCATCTTACTTATGTTTTGCGTAAAATTAGCGTCATGGAATATTCATATCGAAGTTTTAATAGGACAATCTTATAATAGGCGTAACAAGGAGTAATTATTTTAATTTGCACCAATTTTGTGTAGTTGCGCGGCCAAAAACATTCATAAAGCCAAACAATTTGTTTAGACAACAGTTTTTAACGCATCTTACTTATGTTTTGTGCAAAATTAGCGTCATAGAATATCAAAGTTTTAATTGGACAACTTTATAATAGGAGTAATTAGGAGTAGTTATATTAATTTTCACGAAATTACGTGCAGTTATGAGGGCGAAAATGTTGAAAACTCAAACAAGTTTTTTAAATAGCAGATTCTAATGCATCTAACTTACGTTTTGTGAAAGAATTATATCGTAGAATATTCATATCAAAGCGTTAAGTGAAAAATCTTATAACGGGCGTAATTAGGAGTAATTATATTAATTGATACGAAATTATGTGCAGTTATGCGGCCAAAAAAATTTGGAAACATCAAACAACTTGTTTAAACAGCTGTTTTTAATGCATCTTACTTATGTTTTGTGCAAAATTAGTGTTGTAGGATATTCTTCTCGAAGTTTTATTGAAAGAATCTTACAATAGCCATATTTAGGAGTAATTATATTTATTTATAAGAAATTATGTGTAGCTATGCAGCCAAAGATTTTGAAAAAGTCAAATAACTTGTTTAAACAGCCGTTTTTAATGCATCTCACTTGTGTTTTGTGCAAAATTAGTGTCGTAGAATATCCATATCGAAGTTTAAATTAGAAGACCATATAATAGGCATGTTTAGGAGTAATAATATTAATTTATAAGAAATTGTGTGTCATTATGCGGCGAAATTTTTTAAAAAGCTCAAAAAACTCGTTTAAACGGCTGCTTTTAAAGCCTCCTACTTATGTTTTGTGCAAAATTAGTGTTGTAGAATGTTCATATTGAAGTGTTAGTTAGATAATATTTTAATAGGCATAATTAGGAGTGATTATTTTAGCTTTCACTAAATTATGTGTAGTTATGGGGCCAAAAATTTTGAAGCACTCAAATAACTTTTTTAAATAGCTGTTTCTAATGCATCTCACTTATGTTTTGGGAGAAAATAGCGTCGTAAAATATTCATATCGAGGTGTCAATTGAAGAATCTTAATTTGCACGAAACTATGTGTATTTTATGGGGCCGAAACTTTTTAAAAAGCCAAACAATTCGTTAAAACAGCAGTTTTTAATGCATCTTACTTTTGTTTTGTGCCTAATTAGCGTCATAGAATATTCATATCGAAGTTTTCGTTAGATAATCTTATAATAGGCATAATTAGGAGTAATTATATTAATTTTCACGAAATTATATGCAGTTATGCGGCAAAAAGATTGAAAAACTCAATCAACTAGTTTAAACTGCTGTTTTTTTAATGCATCTTACTTCTGTTTTGTGCTGTCGTAGAATAGTGATATCGAAGTATTAATTGGATAATCTTCTAATAGGAACAATTAGGAGTAATTATATTAATTTTCACGAAATTATGAGTAGTTATGAGACAATAAATTTTGAAAATCTTAAATAACTTATTTAAACAGCAGTTTCATATGTATCTTATTTATGTTTTATGAAAGAATACCGTTATAGGATATTCATATTGGAGTGTCAATTGAATAATTATATAACAGGCATAATTTGGGGTAATTATATTAATTTGCGCGATGTTATGTGTAGTTATGCAGTAAAAAAAATTTAGAAAACTCAAACAACTCGTTTAAACAGCTGTTTTTAATGCATCTTACTTACTTTTTATGTAAAATTCGTGTTGTAGAATGTTCATATCGAAGTGTTAATTGGATAATGTTCTAATGGGCATAATTAGGAGTAATTATATTAATTTTCATGAAATTTTGTGTCGTTATGAGGCAATAAATGTTAGAAATCTTAAACAACTTGTTAAAACAGCAATTTCTAATGTATCTTGCTTATGTCTTATGAAAAATTAGTGTCCTCTGATATTCATATCGAAGTGTTAATTTGACAATCTTATAATAGACATAGTTAGGCGCAATTATATTAATTCGCTCGAAATTATGTGTAGTTTTGATTCAAAAAATGTTGAAAATCTTAAACTACTTGTTTAGAAAACAGTTTCGAATGCATCTTACTTATATTTGTGCAAAATTAGCGTTATAGAATATTCATATCTAAGTTTGAACTGGACAATCATATATAATAGGCATAATTAGGCGTAATTATATTAATTTTCATGAAATTATATGTAGTTAGGCGGCCAACAAATTTTAAAAACTCAAACAACTTGTTTAAACAACCGTTTTTGATGCATCTTATTTATGTTTCGTGCAAAATTTGTGTCGGACAATGTTCATATCGAAGTGTTGATTTGATAATCTACTAATAGGTATAATTAGGAGCAAATATGTTAATTTTCACGAAATTACGTATAGTTATGAGTCAAAAAAATGTTAAAAATCTTAAACAACTTGATTAAACGCCAGTTTCTAATATATCTTACTTATGTTTTATGAAAAATTAGTGCCGTAGGATATTCATATCGCAGTGCTAGATGAACAATCTTATAATAGGCATAATTAGGAGTAATTATATCAATTTGCATGAAATTATGTGTACTTATGCGGCCAAATGTTTTGAAAAACACAAACAACTTGTTTAAACGGCTGTTTTTAATGCATCCTACTTATGTCTCGTGCAAATTTAGTGTCGTAGAATGTTCATATCGAACTGTTAATTGGCTAATATTTTAATGGGCGTAATTATATTATTTTTTACGAAATTATATGTAGTCATGAGGCCAAAAATGTTGAAAAACTTGACTTTATTAAGTAGCAGCTTCTAATGCATCTTACTTATGTTTTGGGGAGAAATAGTGCCCTAAAATATTCGTTTTGAAGTGTTAATTGAACAATCTCATAACGGGCACAATTATGAGTAAATTATATTAATTTACACCAAATTATGTGTAGTTATGCGGCCAAAAAATTTTATAAAGGCAAACAACTTGTTTAAACAGCAGCTTTTGACGCATCTTACTTGTGTTTTGTGCAATATTAGCGTTATAGAATATTCATATCGAAGTTTTAGTTGGACTATTTTATAATTGGCGTAATTAGGAGTAATTGTATTAATTTTCACGAAATTATACGTAGTTATGCGGCCAAAAATTTTGAAAGCCTCAAACAACTTGTTTAAACAGCAGTTTTTAATGCATCTTACTTATGTTTTGCGTAAAATTAGCGTCATGGAATATTCATATCGAAGTTTTAATAGGACAATCTTATAATAGGCGTAACAAGGAGTAATTATTTTAATTTGCACCAATTTTGTGTAGTTGCGCGGCCAAAAACATTCATAAAGCCAAACAATTTGTTTAGACAACAGTTTTTAACGCATCTTACTTATGTTTTGTGCAAAATTAGCGTCATAGAATATCAAAGTTTTAATTGGACAACTTTATAATAGGAGTAATTAGGAGTAGTTATATTAATTTTCACGAAATTACGTGCAGTTATGAGGGCGAAAATGTTGAAAACTCAAACAAGTTTTTTAAATAGCAGATTCTAATGCATCTAACTTACGTTTTGTGAAAGAATTATATCGTAGAATATTCATATCAAAGCGTTAAGTGAAAAATCTTATAACGGGCGTAATTAGGAGTAATTATATTAATTGATACGAAATTATGTGCAGTTATGCGGCCAAAAAAATTTGGAAACATCAAACAACTTGTTTAAACAGCTGTTTTTAACGCATCTTACTTATGTTTTGTGCAAAATTAGTGTTGTAGGATATTCTTCTCGAAGTTTTATTGAAAGAATCTTACAATAGCCATATTTAGGAGTAATTATATTTATTTATAAGAAATTATGTGTAGCTATGCAGCCAAAGTTTTTGAAAAAGTCAAATAACTTGTTTAAACAGCCGTTTTTAATGCATCTCACTTGTGTTTTGTGCAAAATTAGTGTCGTAGAATATCCATATCGAAGTTTAAATTAGAAGACCATATAATAGGCATGTTTAGGAGTAATAATATTAATTTATAAGAAATTGTGTGTCATTATGCGGCCGAAATTTTTTAAAAAGCTCAAAAAACTCGTTTAAACGGCTGCTTTTAAAGCCTCCTACTTATGTTTTGTGCAAAATTAGTGTTGTAGAATGTTCATATTGAAGTGTTAGTTAGATAATATTTTAATAGGCATAATTAGGAGTGATTATTTTAGCTTTCACTAAATTATGTGTAGTTATGGGGCCAAAAATTTTGAAGCACTCAAATAACTTTTTTAAATAGCTGTTTCTAATGCATCTCACTTATGTTTTGGGAGAAAATAGCGTCGTAAAATATTCATATCGAGGTGTCAATTGAAGAATCTTAATTTGCACGAAACTATGTGTATTTATGGGGCCGAAACTTTTTAAAAAGCCAAACAATTCGTTAAAACAGCAGTTTTTAATGCATCTTACTTTTGTTTTGTGCCTAATTAGCGTCATAGAATATTCATATCGAAGTTTTCGTTAGATAATCTTATAATAGGCATAATTAGGAGTAATTATATTAATTTTCACGAAATTATATGCAGTTATGCGGCAAAAAGATTGAAAAACTCAATCAACTAGTTTAAACTGCTGTTTTTTTAATGCATCTTACTTCTGTTTTGTGCTGTCGTAGAATAGTGATATCGAAGTATTAATTGGATAATCTTCTAATAGGAACAATTAGGAGTAATTATATTAATTTTCACGAAATTATGAGTAGTTATGAGACAATAAATTTTGAAAATCTTAAATAACTTATTTAAACAGCAGTTTCATATGTATCTTATTTATGTTTTATGAAAGAATACCGTTATAGGATATTCATATTGGAGTGTCAATTGAATAATTATATAACAGGCATAATTTGGGGTAATTATATTAATTTGCGGGATGTTATGTGTAGTTATGCAGTAAAAAAAATTTAGAAAACTCAAACAACTCGTTTAAACAGCTGTTTTTAATGCATCTTACTTACTTTTTATGTAAAATTCGTGTTGTAGAATGTTCATATCGAAGTGTTAATTGGATAATGTTCTAATGGGCATAATTAGGAGTAATTATATTAATTTTCATGAAATTTTGTGTCGTTATGAGGCAATAAATGTTAGAAATCTTAAACAACTTGTTAAAACAGCAATTTCTAATGTATCTTGCTTATGTCTTATGAAAAATTAGTGTCCTCTGATATTCATATCGAAGTGTTAATTTGACAATCTTATAATAGACATAGTTAGGCGCAATTATATTAATTCGCTCGAAATTATGTGTAGTTTTGATTCAAAAAATGTTGAAAATCTTAAACTACTTGTTTAGAAAACAGTTTCGAATGCATCTTACTTATATTTGTGCAAAATTAGCGTTATAGAATATTCATATCTAAGTTTGAACTGGACAATCATATATAATAGGCATAATTAGGCGTAATTATATTAATTTTCATGAAATTATATGTAGTTAGGCGGCCAACAAATTTTAAAAACTCAAACAACTTGTTTAAACAACCGTTTTTGATGCATCTTATTTATGTTTCGTGCAAAATTTGTGTCGGACAATGTTCATATCGAAGTGTTGATTTGATAATCTACTAATAGGTATAATTAGGAGCAAATATGTTAATTTTCACGAAATTACGTATAGTTATGAGTCAAAAAAATGTTAAAAATCTTAAACAACTTGATTAAACGCCAGTTTCTAATATATCTTACTTATGTTTTATGAAAAATTAGTGCCGTAGGATATTCATATCGCAGTGCTAGATGAACAATCTTATAATAGGCATAATTAGGAGTAATTATATCAATTTGCATGAAATTATGTGTACTTATGCGGCCAAATGTTTTGAAAAACACAAACAACTTGTTTAAACGGCTGTTTTTAATGCATCCTACTTATGTCTCGTGCAAATTTAGTGTCGTAGAATGTTCATATCGAACTGTTAATTGGCTAATATTTTAATGGGCGTAATTATATTATTTTTTACGAAATTATATGTAGTCATGAGGCCAAAAATGTTGAAAAACTTGACTTTATTAAGTAGCAGCTTCTAATGCATCTTACTTATGTTTTGGGGAGAAATAGTGCCCTAAAATATTCGTTTTGAAGTGTTAATTGAACAATCTCATAACGGGCACAATTATGAGTAAATTATATTAATTTACACCAAATTATGTGTAGTTATGCGGCCAAAAAATTTTATAAAGGCAAACAACTTGTTTAAACAGCAGCTTTTGACGCATCTTACTTGTGTTTTGTGCAATATTAGCGTTATAGAATATTCATATCGAAGTTTTAGTTGGACTATTTTATAATTGGCGTAATTAGGAGTAATTGTATTAATTTTCACGAAATTATACGTAGTTATGCGGCCAAAAATTTTGAAAGCCTCAAACAACTTGTTTAAACAGCAGTTTTTAATGCATCTTACTTATGTTTTGCGTAAAATTAGCGTCATGGAATATTCATATCGAAGTTTTAATAGGACAATCTTATAATAGGCGTAACAAGGAGTAATTATTTTAATTTGCACCAATTTTGTGTAGTTGCGCGGCCAAAAACATTCATAAAGCCAAACAATTTGTTTAGACAACAGTTTTTAACGCATCTTACTTATGTTTTGTGCAAAATTAGCGTCATAGAATATCAAAGTTTTAATTGGACAACTTTATAATAGGAGTAATTAGGAGTAGTTATATTAATTTTCACGAAATTACGTGCAGTTATGAGGGCGAAAATGTTGAAAACTCAAACAAGTTTTTTAAATA
This sequence comes from Schoenoplectus tabernaemontani, assembly GCA_037127355.1. NCBI lineage: Eukaryota > Viridiplantae > Streptophyta > Magnoliopsida > Poales > Cyperaceae > Schoenoplectus > Schoenoplectus tabernaemontani. Next base: position 7,805 of record JAZBJN010000037.1, read on the forward strand.
GCAGATTCTAATGCATCTAACTTACGTTTTGTGAAAAATTATATCGTAGAATATTCATATCAAAGCGTTAAGTGAAAAATCTTATAACGGGCGTAATTAGGAGTAATTATATTAATTGATACGAAATTATGTGCAGTTATGCGGCCAAAAAATTTGGAAACATCAAACAACTTGTTTAAACAGCTGTTTTTAATGCATCTTACTTATGTTTTGTGCAAAATTAGTGTTGTAGGATATTCTTCTCGAAGTTTTATTGAAAGAATCTTACAATAGCCATATTTAGGAGTAATTATATTTATTTATAAGAAATTATGTGTAGCTATGCAGCCAAAGTTTTTGAAAAAGTCAAATAACTTGTTTAAACAGCCGTTTTTAATGCATCTCACTTGTGTTTTGTGCAAAATTAGTGTCGTAGAATATCCATATCGAAGTTTAAATTAGAAGACCATATAATAGGCATGTTTAGGAGTAATAATATTAATTTATAAGAAATTGTGTGTCATTATGCGGCCGAAATTTTTAAAAAGCTCAAAAAACTCGTTTAAACGGCTGCTTTTAAAGCCTCCTACTTATGTTTTGTGCAAAATTAGTGTTGTAGAATGTTCATATTGAAGTGTTAGTTAGATAATATTTTAATAGGCATAATTAGGAGTGATTATTTTAGCTTTCACTAAATTATGTGTAGTTATGGGGCCAAAAATTTTGAAGCACTCAAATAACTTTTTTAAATAGCTGTTTCTAATGCATCTCACTTATGTTTTGGGAGAAAATAGCGTCGTAAAATATTCATATCGAGGTGTCAATTGAAGAATCTTAATTTGCACGAAACTATGTGTATTTATGGGGCCGAAACTTTTTAAAAAGCCAAACAATTCGTTAAAACAGCAGTTTTTAATGCATCTTACTTTTGTTTTGTGCCTAATTAGCGTCATAGAATATTCATATCGAAGTTTTCGTTAGATAATCTTATAATAGGCATAATTAGGAGTAATTATATTAATTTTCACGAAATTATATGCAGTTATGCGGCAAAAAGATTGAAAAACTCAATCAACTAGTTTAAACTGCTTTTTTTTAATGCATCTTACTTCTGTTTTGTGTTTTGTCGTAGAATAGTGATATCGAAGTATTAATTGGATAATCTTCTAATAGGAACAATTAGGAGTAATTATATTAATTTTCACGAAATTATGAGTAGTTATGAGACAATAAATTTTGAAAATCTTAAATAACTTATTTAAACAGCAGTTTCATATGTATCTTATTTATGTTTTATGAAAGAATACCGTTATAGGATATTCATATTGGAGTGTCAATTGAATAATTATATAACAGGCATAATTTGGGGTAATTATATTAATTTGCGCGATGTTATGTGTAGTTATGCAGTAAAAAAATTTAGAAAACTCAAACAACTCGTTTAAACAGCTGTTTTTAATGCATCTTACTTACTTTTTTATGTAAAATTCGTGTTGTAGAATGTTCATATCGAAGTGTTAATTGGATAATGTTCTAATGGGCATAATTAGGAGTAATTATATTAATTTTCATGAAATTTTGTGTCGTTATGAGGCAATAAATGTTAGAAATCTTAAACAACTTGTTAAAACAGCAATTTCTAATGTATCTTGCTTATGTCTTATGAAAAATTAGTGTCCTCTGATATTCATATCGAAGTGTTAATTTGACAATCTTATAATAGACATAGTTAGGCGCAATTATATTAATTCGCTCGAAATTATGTGTAGTTTTGATTCAAAAAATGTTGAAAATCTTAAACTACTTGTTTAGAAAACAGTTTCTAATGCATCTTACTTATATTTGTGCAAAATTAGCGTTATAGAATATTCATATCTAAGTTTGAACTGGACAATCATATATAATAGGCATAATTAGGCGTAATTATATTAATTTTCATGAAATTATATGTAGTTAGGCGGCCAACAAATTTTAAAAACTCAAACAACTTGTTTAAACAACCGTTTTTGATGCATCTTATTTATGTTTCGTGCAAAATTTGTGTCGGACAATGTTCATATCGAAGTGTTGATTTGATAATCTACTAATAGGTATAATTAGGAGCAAATATGTTAATTTTCACGAAATTACGTATAGTTATGAGTCAAAAAAATGTTAAAAATCTTAAACAACTTGATTAAACGCAGTTTCTAATATATCTTACTTATGTTTTATGAAAAATTAGTGTCGTAGGATATTCATATCGATGTTTTAGATGAACAATCTTATAATAGGCATAATTAGGAGTAATTATATCAATTTGCATGAAATTATGTGTACTTATGCGGCCAAATGTTTTGAAAAACACAAACAACTTGTTTAAACGGCTGTTTTTAATGCATCCTACTTATGTCTCGTGCAAATTTAGTGTCGTAGAATGTTCATATCGAACTGTTAATTGGCTAATATTTTAATGGGCATAATTATATTATATTTTTACGAAATTATATGTAGTCATGAGGCCAAAAATGTTGAAAAACTTGACTTTTTTAAATAGCAGTTTCTAGTGCATCTTACTTATGTTTTGAGGAAATATAGTGCCCTAAAATATTATTTTGAAGTGTTAATTGAACAATCTTATAATAAGCATAATTAGAGTAATTATATTAATTTGCACCAAATTATGTGTAGTTATGCGGCCATAAATTTTCATAAAATCAAATAACTTGTTTAAATAGCGATTTTTAGGGCATCTTACTTATGTTTTGTGCAATATTAGCGTTATGAAATATTCATATCGAAGTTCTAATTGGAAAATTTGATAATAGGCATAATTAGGAGTGATTGTACTAATTTGCATAGAATTATATGTAGTTATGCGGCCAAAAATTATGAAAAACTCAAACAACTTGTTCAAACAGCAGTTTTTAATGCATCTTACTTATGTTTTGCGCGGAATTAGCGTCATAGAATATTCATATCGAAATTTTAATAGGATAATCTTATAAATAGGCGTAATCAGGAGTAATTATTTTAATTTGCACCAAATTATATGTAGTTGTGCGGCCAAAATTTTTCATAAAGCCAAACAACTTGTTTAAATAGTAGTTTTTAACGCATCTTACTTATGTTTTGTGCAAAAATGGCGTTATAAAATATTCATATCGAAGTTTTAATTGGACAATTTTATAGTGGGCGTAATTACTAGTAGTTATATTAATTTCCGTGAGATTATCTGTAGATATGAGGGCAAAAAATTGATAAACTCAATCAACTATTTTAAACTGTTATTCTTTTAATGCATCTTACCTATGTTTTGTGCAAACATGGTGTCGTAGAATATTCATATCGAGGTATTAGTTGGAAATCTTCTAATAGGCACAAATAGTTGTAATTATATTATTTTTTACGAAATTATATGTAGTTATGAGACATTAAATTTTAAAAATCTTAAACAACTAGTTTAAACAGCAATTTCAAATGTATCTTATTTAATTTGCGTAAAATTATGTCTAGTTATGCAGCCAAAAATTTTACAAAACTCAAACAATCTTTTTATTAATAGCAGTTTCTAAAGCATCTTACTTAAGTTTTGTGAAAAATTAGCATCGTAGAATATTCATATCAACGTGTTCATTGAAAAATCATATAAAAGACATGATTAAGAGTAATTATATTATACGAAATTATGTACAGTTATGCGGCCAAAAAATTTGGAACGACCAAACAACTTGTTTAAACAGCAGATTTTAATGCATCTTTCTTATATTTTATGTAAAATTAGTGTTGTACAACATTCATCTCGAAGTTTTAATAGGAAAATCTTACTATAGACATATTTAGTAGTAATTATAGTAATTTATAAGAAATTATGTGCAGTTATGCAGCCAATATTTTTGAAAAACTCAAATAACACATTTAAACAGTTGTTTTTAATGCATCTTACTTATGTTTTGTGTAAAATTAGTGTCGTCGAATATTCATATCGAAGTGTTAATTGAACAATATTATAATAGACATGATTAGGAATAATTATGTGAATTCACATGAAATTATGTGTGTTTATGTGGCCAAAAATTTGAAAAAAGTCAAACAACTTGTTCAAACAGCAGTTTTTAATGCGTCTACTTATATTTTGTGCCAAATTTGCATCATAGAATTTTTATATCGAAGTTTTAATTATATAATCTTATAATAGGCATAATTAGAAGTGATTATATTGATTTGCACGAAATTATATGTAGTTATACGGTAAAAAAATTGACAAACTCAACCAGCTAGTTTAAACTGTTGTTGTTTTAATGCATCTTACCTATGTTTTGTTTAAACATGGTGTCGTAGAATATTCATATCTAGGTATTAGTTGGATAATCTTCTAATAGGCACAAATAGGTGTAATTATGTTAATTTTCACGAAATTATATGTAGTTATGAGACAATAAATTTTGAAAATCTTAAACAATTAGTTTAAACAACAATTTCAAATGTATCTTATTTATGTTTTATGAAAAATTACAGTTATAGGATATTCATATTGGAGCGTTAATTGGAAAATCATATAATAGGCATAATGAGGAGTAATTATATTAATATGCGTGAAATTATGTCTAGTTATGCAGCCAAAAATTTTACAAAACACAAACAACTTATTTAAACAGCTATTTTTAACGCATCTTACTTATTTTTTATGCGAAATTCATATCGTAGAATGTTCATATCGAAGTGTTAATTGGATAATCTTCTAATAGGAATAATTAGGAGTAATTATATTAATTTTCACGAAATTATGTGTCATTATGAGGTAATAAATGTTAAAAATCTTAAACAACTTGTTTAAACAGGAATTTCTAATGTATCTTACTTATGTCTTATGAAAAATTAGTGTCCTATGATGTTCGTATCGAAGTGTTAATTTGACAATCTTATAATAGGCATAGTTAGGCGTAATTATATTAATTCGCTCGAAATTATGTGTTGTTTTGATGCAAAAAAATGTTGAAAATCTAAAACAACTAGTTTAAACAACAGTTTCTAATGCATCTTACTTATATTTTGTGCAAAATTAGCGTCATAGAATATTCATATAAAAGTTATAATTGGACAATCATATAATAGGCATAATTAGGAGTAATTATATTAATTTTTACGAAATTATATGTAGTTACGCGGCCAAAAATTTTCAAAAGCTCAATCAATTTGTTTAAACAACTTTTTTCAATGCATCTTATTTTTGTTTCATGCAAAATTTGTGCCGTACAATGTTCATATCGAAGTGTTAATTGGATAATCTTCTAATAGGTATAATTAGGAGTAATTATTTTAATTTTCACGAAGTTATGCGCAGTTATGAGTAAAAAAATGTTAAAACTCTTAAACTACTTGTTTAAACAGCGGTTTCTAATGTATCTTACTTATGTTTTATGAAAAAATAGTGTCGTAGGATATTCATATCGATGTTTTAATTGGACAATCTTATAATAGGCATAATTATGAGTAATTATATTTATTTTCATGAAATTATGTGTATTTATGCGGCCAAAAATTTTGTTGAACACAAACAACTTGTTTGAACAGCTGTTTTTAATGCACCTACTTATGTCTTGTGCAAACCTAGCGTCGTAGAATGTTCATATCGAAGTGCAAATCGGGTAATATTTTAATAGGCATAATTAGGAGTATTTATATTAATTTTCACGAAATTATATGTAGTTATGAGGCCAAAAATGTTGGAAAACTTAACTTTTTTAAATAGCAGTTTCTAGTGCATCTTACTTATGTTTTGAGGAAATATAATGCCCTAAAATATTCATTTTGAAGTGTTAATTGAACAATCTTATAATAAGCATAATTAGGAGATTATATTAATTTGCACCAAATTATGTGTAGTTATGCGGCCATAATTTTTCATAAAGCCAAACAACTTATTTAAACAGCGATTTTTAGGGCATCTTGCTTATGTTTTGTGCAATATTAGCGTTATAGAATATTCATATCGAAGTTCTAATCGAACAATTTGATAATAGGCGTAATTAGGAGTGATTGTATTAATTTGCACGGAATTATATGTAGTTATGCGGCCAAAAATTATGAAAAACTCAAACAACTTGTTCAAACAGCAGTTTTTAATGCATCTTACTCATGTTTTGCGCGGAATTAGCGTCATAGAATATTCATATCGAAATTTTAATAGGACAATCTTATAATAGGCGTAATCAGGAGTAATTATTTTAATTTGCACGAAATTATGTGTAGTTGTGCGGCCAAAAATTTTCATAAAGCCAAACAACTTGTTTAAACAGTAGTTTTTAACGCATCTTACTTATGTTTTGTGCAAAAATGGCGTTATAGAAGATTCATATCGAAGTTTTAATTGGACAATTTTACAATAGGCGTAATTAGGAGTAGTTATATTAATTTCCATGAGATTATGTGTAGTTATGAGGGCAAAAATGTTAAAAACTCAAACAATCTTTTTATTAATGGCAGTTTCTAAAGCATCTTACTTATGTTTTGTGAAAAAATAGTATCATAGAATATTCATATCAACGTCTTCATTGAAAAATCATATAAAAGACATGATTAAGAGTAATTATATTTTATTTTACACGAAGTTATGTACAGTTATGCGGCCAAAAAATTTGGAACGATCAAACAACTTGTTTAAACAGCAGATTTTAATGAATCTTACTTATGTTTTGTGCAAAATTAGTGTTGTACAACATTCATCTCGAAGTTTTAATAGGAAAATCTTACTATAGACATATTTAGGAGTAATTATAGTAATTTATAAGAAATTATGTGCAGTTATGCAGCCAATATTTTTGAAAAACTCAAATAACTCATTTAAACAGTTGTTTTTAATGCATCTTACTTATGTTTTGTGTAAAATTAGTGTCGTCGAATATTCATATCGAAGTGTTAATTGAACAATCTTATAATAGACATGATTAGGAGTAATTATGTGAATTCACATGAAATTATGTGTGTTTATGTGGCCAAAAATTTGAAAAAAGTCAAACAACTTGTTCAAACAGCAGTTTTTAATGCGTCTACTTATATTTTGTGCCAAATTTGCATCATAGAATTTTTATATCGAAGTTTTAATTATATAATCTTATAATAGGCATAATTAGAAGTGATTATATTGATTTGCACGAAATTATATGTAGTTATACGGTAAAAAAATTGACAAACTCAACCAGCTAGTTTAAACTGTTGTTGTTTTAATGCATCTTACCTATGTTTTGTTTAAACATGGTGTCGTAGAATATTCATATCTAGGTATTAGTTGGATAATCTTCTAATAGGCACAAATAGGTGTAATTATGTTAATTTTCACGAAATTATATGTATTATGAGACAATAAATTTTGAAAATCTTAAACAATTAGTTTAAACAACAATTTCAAATGTATCTTATTTATGTTTTATGAAAAATTACAGTTATAGGATATTCATATTGGAGCGTTAATTGGAAAATCATATAATAGGCATAATGAGGAGTAATTATATTAATATGCGTGAAATTATGTCTAGTTATGCAGCCAAAAATTTTACAAAACACAAACAACTTATTTAAACAGCTATTTTTAACGCATCTTACTTATTTTTTATGCGAAATTCATATCGTAGAATGTTCATATCGAAGTGTTAATTGGATAATCTTCTAATAGGAATAATTAGGAGTAATTATATTAATTTTCACGAAATTATGTGTCATTATGAGGTAATAAATGTTAAAAATCTTAAACAACTTGTTTAAACAGGAATTTCTAATGTATCTTACTTATGTCTTATGAAAAATTAGTGTCCTATGATGTTCGTATCGAAGTGTTAATTTGACAATCTTATAATAGGCATAGTTAGGCGTAATTATATTAATTCGCTCGAAATTATGTGTTGTTTTGATGCAAAAAAATGTTGAAAATCTAAAACAACTAGTTTAAACAACAGTTTCTAATGCATCTTACTTATATTTTGTGCAAAATTAGCGTCATAGAATATTCATATAAAAGTTATAATTGGACAATCATATAATAGGCATAATTAGGAGTAATTATATTAATTTTTACGAAATTATATGTAGTTACGCGGCCAAAAATTTTCAAAAGCTCAATCAATTTGTTTAAACAACTTTTTTCAATGCATCTTATTTTTGTTTCATGCAAAATTCGTGCCGTACAATGTTCATATCGAAGTGTTAATTGGATAATCTTCTAATAGGTATAATTAGGAGTAATTATTTTAATTTTCACGAAGTTATGCGCAGTTATGAGTAAAAAAATGTTAAAACTCTTAAACTACTTGTTTAAACAGCGGTTTCTAATGTATCTTACTTATGTTTTATGAAAAAATAGTGTCGTAGGATATTCATATCGATGTTTTAATTGGACAATCTTATAATAGGCATAATTATGAGTAATTATATTTATTTTCATGAAATTATGTGTATTTATGCGGCCAAAAATTTTGTTGAACACAAACAACTTGTTTGAACAGCTGTTTTTAATGCACCTACTTATGTCTTGTGCAAACCTAGCGTCGTAGAATGTTCATATCGAAGTGCAAATCGGGTAATATTTTAATAGGCATAATTAGGAGTATTTATATTAATTTTCACGAAATTATATGTAGTTATGAGGCCAAAAATGTTGGAAAACTTAACTTTTTTAAATAGCAGTTTCTAGTGCATCTTACTTATGTTTTGAGGAAATATAATGCCCTAAAATATTCATTTTGAAGTGTTAATTGAACAATCTTATAATAAGCATAATTAGGAGTAATTATATTAATTTGCACCAAATTATGTGTAGTTATGCGGCCATAATTTTTCATAAAGCCAAACAACTTATTTAAACAGCGATTTTTAGGGCATCTTGCTTATGTTTTGTGCAATATTAGCGTTATAGAATATTCATATCGAAGTTCTAATCGAACAATTTGATAATAGGCGTAATTAGGAGTGATTGTATTAATTTGCACGGAATTATATGTAGTTATGCGGCCAAAAATTATGAAAAACTCAAACAACTTGTTCAAACAGCAGTTTTTAATGCATCTTACTCATGTTTTGCGCGGAATTAGCGTCATAGAATATTCATATCGAAATTTTAATAGGACAATCTTATAATAGGCGTAATCAGGAGTAATTATTTTAATTTGCACGAAATTATGTGTAGTTGTGCGGCCAAAAATTTTCATAAAGCCAAACAACTTGTTTAAACAGTAGTTTTTAACGCATCTTACTTATGTTTTGTGCAAAAATGGCGTTATAGAAGATTCATATCGAAGTTTTAATTGGACAATTTTACAATAGGCGTAATTAGGAGTAGTTATATTAATTTCCATGAGATTATGTGTAGTTATGAGGGCAAAAATGTTAAAAACTCAAACAATCTTTTTATTAATGGCAGTTTCTAAAGCATCTTACTTATGTTTTGTGAAAAAATAGTATCATAGAATATTCATATCAACGTCTTCATTGAAAAATCATATAAAAGACATGATTAAGAGTAATTATATTTTATTTTACACGAAGTTATGTACAGTTATGCGGCCAAAAAATTTGGAACGATCAAACAACTTGTTTAAACAGCAGATTTTAATGAATCTTACTTATGTTTTGTGCAAAATTAGTGTTGTACAACATTCATCTCGAAGTTTTAATAGGAAAATCTTACTATAGACATATTTAGGAGTAATTATAGTAATTTATAAGAAATTATGTGCAGTTATGCAGCCAATATTTTTGAAAAACTCAAATAACTCATTTAAACAGTTGTTTTTAATGCATCTTACTTATGTTTTGTGTAAAATTAGTGTCGTCGAATATTCATATCGAAGTGTTAATTGAACAATCTTATAATAGACATGATTAGGAGTAATTATGTGAATTCACATGAAATTATGTGTGTTTATGTGGCCAAAAATTTGAAAAAAGTCAAACAACTTGTTCAAACAGCAGTTTTTAATGCGTCTACTTATATTTTGTGCCAAATTTGCATCATAGAATTTTTATATCGAAGTTTTAATTATATAATCTTATAATAGGCATAATTAGAAGTGATTATATTGATTTGCACGAAATTATATGTAGTTATACGGTAAAAAAATTGACAAACTCAACCAGCTAGTTTAAACTGTTGTTGTTTTAATGCATCTTACCTATGTTTTGTTTAAACATGGTGTCGTAGAATATTCATATCTAGGTATTAGTTGGATAATCTTCTAATAGGCACAAATAGGTGTAATTATGTTAATTTTCACGAAATTATATGTAGTTATGAGACAATAAATTTTGAAAATCTTAAACAATTAGTTTAAACAACAATTTCAAATGTATCTTATTTATGTTTTATGAAAAATTACAGTTATAGGATATTCATATTGGAGCGTTAATTGGAAAATCATATAATAGGCATAATGAGGAGTAATTATATTAATATGCGTGAAATTATGTCTAGTTATGCAGCCAAAAATTTTACAAAACACAAACAACTTATTTAAACAGCTATTTTTAACGCATCTTACTTATTTTTTATGCGAAATTCATATCGTAGAATGTTCATATCGAAGTGTTAATTGGATAATCTTCTAATAGGAATAATTAGGAGTAATTATATTAATTTTCACGAAATTATGTGTCATTATGAGGTAATAAATGTTAAAAATCTTAAACAACTTGTTTAAACAGGAATTTCTAATGTATCTTACTTATGTCTTATGAAAAATTAGTGTCCTATGATGTTCGTATCGAAGTGTTAATTTGACAATCTTATAATAGGCATAGTTAGGCGTAATTATATTAATTCGCTCGAAATTATGTGTTGTTTTGATGCAAAAAAATGTTGAAAATCTAAAACAACTAGTTTAAACAACAGTTTCTAATGCATCTTACTTATATTTTGTGCAAAATTAGCGTCATAGAATATTCATATAAAAGTTATAATTGGACAATCATATAATAGGCATAATTAGGAGTAATTATATTAATTTTTACGAAATTATATGTAGTTACGCGGCCAAAAATTTTCAAAAGCTCAATCAATTTGTTTAAACAACTTTTTTCAATGCATCTTATTTTTGTTTCATGCAAAATTCGTGCCGTACAATGTTCATATCGAAGTGTTAATTGGATAATCTTCTAATAGGTATAATTAGGAGTAATTATTTTAATTTTCACGAAGTTATGCGCAGATTATGAGTAAAAAAATGTTAAAACTCTTAAACTACTTGTTTAAACAGCGGTTTCTAATGTATCTTACTTATGTTTTATGAAAAAATAGTGTCGTAGGATATTCATATCGATGTTTTAATTGGACAATCTTATAATAGGCATAATTATGAGTAATTATATTTATTTTCATGAAATTATGTGTATTTATGCGGCCAAAAATTTTGTTGAACACAAACAACTTGTTTGAACAACTGTTTTTAATGCACCTACTTATGTCTTGTGCAAACCTAGCGTCGTAGAATGTTCATATCGAAGTGCAAATCGGGTAATATTTTAATAGGCATAATTAGGAGTATTTATATTAATTTTCACGAAATTATATGTAGTTATGAGGCCAAAAATGTTGGAAAACTTAACTTTTTTAAATAGCAGTTTCTAGTGCATCTTACTTATGTTTTGAGGAAATATAATGCCCTAAAATATTCATTTTGAAGTGTTAATTGAACAATCTTATAATAAGCATAATTAGGAGTAATTATATTAATTTGCACCAAATTATGTGTAGTTATGCGGCCATAATTTTTCATAAAGCCAAACAACTTATTTAAACAGCGATTTTTAGGGCATCTTGCTTATGTTTTGTGCAATATTAGCGTTATAGAATATTCATATCGAAGTTCTAATCGAACAATTTGATAATAGGCGTAATTAGGAGTGATTGTATTAATTTGCACGGAATTATATGTAGTTATGCGGCCAAAAATTATGAAAAACTCAAACAACTTGTTCAAACAAAGCAGTTTTTAATGCATCTTACTCATGTTTTGCGCGGAATTAGCGTCATAGAATATTCATATCGAAATTTTAATAGGACAATCTTATAATAGGCGTAATCGGGAGTAATTATTTTAATTTGCACGAAATTATGTGTAGTTGTGCGGCCAAAAATTTTCATAAAGCCAAACAACTTGTTTAAACAGTAGTTTTTAACGCATCTTACTTATGTTTTGTGCAAAAATGGCGTTATAGAAGATTCATATCGAAGTTTTAATTGGACAATTTT
>JAZBJN010000039.1:0-10000 GCA_037127355.1 Schoenoplectus tabernaemontani
AAGTTCAAACTACAACATAGATAAAAGTTCCATATAGTAACAACATCAATTCAAACTAGATAAAGATTCATACGATGCAAATTTTAAAATAAAAGAAATCTTATTTTATTTGTATTCTAAATTTAAATTTCAAAATGATATGAAGAAAAATTAAAGGCGGCTTAATTAATTAGGAGAAATTTTCAAAATCAAATAGATTTGTTATTTTATTTGGTTTCGAAATTTAGATTTAAAAATGATACATACTTTCAATCATTTTTTATCAAGCTTGTCAAATCTAATGCATGCAAATATTTATGAAAATATGTAAAAGTTTTATAATTTACTTTCAACTTTTGGACAATATATATTTATCTCAATTCCCATTAGTGCAGCAAATTTATTTAAATTCCCATTGATTTTTAATAAACTAAGAGTCATATTATTTTATAATTTATATGTTCGCCAAAATATAAATAATTAGAGCCATGCTTTCTAATATGTGCAGTTGGTTGATCCCATATGTGAAATATATTGTACATATCAAAATCTACTAAGATATGAAATTTTATATCTTTCAAACTTGCACTAATTTTTGGATTTTAAAAACCTGGGTATAAAATAATACGAAAATAAAAAAAGTTTGATATGGAATAGAGTTATATTTTGAAAACGTATGAAGCAATAAAACAAATCTATGAGTAAAGATACATATAACATATCAATTAGATCGTTCGTACATGAAAAAATTGAACCATTTGTATTTTGATTGAAATCAAACGTTTGTATAATGATCTAATTTTGACTTAGTTAAACATTTTGGCATGTCTTTGAAAATTACTATTATTTTGATGACATTAAAAGTAATAATAAATAAAATTCAAAATAAATTTATTAATGTTTTGAATGTGTTTCCATATATATCTTATATCTTAGATTAAAATTTTATATGGTAGGGAGAAAACAGTTCAATTTGTTTTTGTGAAATGTTCAAAACAAATTAAAAGTAATAATAAATATAATTCAAAATCAATCCTAGGAACAAATAATTCAATTTTATTTTTGTGAAATGTTCAAACTAAAGTTAACATTATACATTATTGTTTCTAGAACGCTGTACATGGTTTCATGCTTGTTACATAGTTGATTCTGTACAAATACAGTGGAGCTATGCCATTCAAAATAAAAGATTTTTGAATAAATTCGAACCAGTTATTACAAATATAGAAGAGTTTATTGAAAATAATTTTGAAATTAGATTGATTGTGTTTTAAATATTTATGTAATTAAATGTCATTTGATTTTTCATCAATAACTATTTAATTTAGACTATTGCAAATTTTGATACAATTTTGAGCACAGTAAATTTTCAAATTTCAAATATATATGAAAAGTTAAACATCGAAATTATTTTGGTCACTTAAAGTTATCCTTTTTGCTGTAAATCAAAATTATTCTGGGATCCTTTTGCTGCAAATCGCTTAATTATTTTGGTTACATTTTCAAGATGAGAGATGAGTTTATTCACCGTCTACATTTTTCGAATACACAGTTGGCTTGAAGCTATGCCATGTGTCCAAATTTTCGAATACACAGTTGGATTAAGTGACCATGAAATTCTTTTAGTTGAACTGCTTCAGGGTTTGTTCTTGGCAGTTGATGGATATTGTTTAGAAAAGCTAATCTCTCTCCGTAGAGATCTTGAAAATATAGCTTATTATTAAATTTCTGAGAATCACCACAATGGTCTAGCTAGCATCATGAGATGGAAATTTTTATTGGACTACTTTAATTTCATATTCTTCATCTTTAATTTTATGTGGTTTTTAATCTGCACTATCTGTGTGAGAGGGATATTTCAGATATTTTACATTTATGCGAAATTCATTGGAGGAATTATTTGTTACGTGTTTTATAATATAGTAACATAGGAGTAATCAAAGAGAAAGATGTGGATCTAAATTTTTGCACATTTTTTTTACTTCACGTTGAATTTGATTAACTTTCCATATAAAACAAAAGATGAATATCACTGTAAAAGTCATGTTTGATTCTGCTTCGAGAAATATAAGCATGGCTAAATGATAGCCACATAAATAATTTGAGGCAGCCAAACCACGGTGGAGAGGGAGCGCTCTTTACCATGCATCGATCCTTCCAAATCGGCATCTCAATTAAGCAATTAAGGCAAAAGAATTAATAGCAACCTAGCTTAAAGAATTTGCTTCATTTGTGAAAATGATATCAGAGCAATTCCTTTTGAGAAGAGTCATCACATCATGAGTCAAGTTTTGTGCGGTAGGATTTAGAAAATTATCTCTTTTTGAACGATCTATAATATTAAATCAAGTGATTTTTTTAATTATTGAAAGGAGTAAGAAAATTTTAAAAAACACAAAATTTAATATACAATTAGATTTATATATGAAAATCAGTTTAGCAGTTCGGATCAACTATTAGAATTTTAAAAACAACAAAAAAGATCGGGGCACCAAGAAAATAAAAAAAAAAATTGATCCATAACGTTTCAGATCGACCGTTCATAGTATCTTTTCATTTATTTTTAGAAACTATATTTTTATAAATAACAACTGCTAAATAGTTAACAAGAATTATAATAATACCAACATTGTCTTTTAGAATCGGTTATCCATTTAACTGGTGTCAAATAGTATAGTGTTAGTGTGATATATAGTCAATCATGTGATGATTATACTTATGTGATGATTATGCTTATTTTATGTATCATGTTAATTATATATGATATATTACTTTTCCTTTAGTTGTTTATTTTTTGTATATTGATTTTGACTTAATTGTGAAATATAAGCTTTAATTAATAATACCCATGAAACATTCTTAATCTGTTAATTATCTAAGAAAAATAATTAATTAAGGTTAGTGTGTAAATTGAGTGATGATTGTGTTTCAAAAATCATACGATAAGTGTTATCAACTCAATTATATAAATGATATGTTAGACATATTATTAAACTTGACCTATAATGAAATATTATAAAGATTGTGTTTGTGTCATTAATATTTTATTTGCTTGCTAATTCTTAGGTACGAGATGAGTATTCTTCTTATATAAATGATTTGCATTTATGGATATTATTCAATATTGTCCATAACCGCCGATCATATAGTTTTCTATCTCAGTGTAAGACTTTTGTATGAAGAAAAAACACAAATTAAGAATACTGATGTTCCTCTCGTTTGTTGACGTGAGCCATCATATCCAAATTAGGTGCCCCGAGATAAAAAATATAGTGCAAGTATGATATGTTCTTATCTTGTACCATTATGTATATCATGTGATATGGAATGAGTTCGGAACGATTATCGTCGTCCAGTATCAAGATATTTATAGCATACATCATGCCTATATTGCTTAAGATCAAATTGCATATTATTAGATGTCGCTTATGATCTATGATGTTTAAAAATATTTTAATTTTATTGCTAAGTGTATACAAGTCTCAAAGAATCATATTTTATAAGATTCGAAATCTACAAATACTTATTGATCATCTGAAATGAGTTCTCTGATATTTACATGAGTTAATATTAATCACTGAACATGATTAATTAAGTATATTTATCAAAAAATTTGATAAGTATGTCAAAACCGATGAAAATTGAGTCTTGGGAAGTACTTCGGGCTCGGTCTGGATCTCGTGCAACTCGTGCGGACCCTGTGTGGTCAAAAGTTGAGCCAAGAATCCAGGACAAAGTTGCAGTCTGCAACTATGGGCTTCGATCATCTATTATGGTTGCACGGTAGTTTTCTGCGAGTGTGGTTTTGTGCACGCTTTGATTTTTGAGTCGGTTCGAGAGGTTATCTTGCTCCAAATTTGTTAAAATTTGAAGACATGGACAACTATTAGTGGAATATTTTCATCTATTAAAAGAACATATCCATTGTCAAGAAACCCTGACAACTTTATCCCTACCTGCATCAAAATTCTACTGAACTTTGCTTCATAATTTTTATCATTTCATCTGCTGAGAACATTTTTTCACTACATTTAAGAGTTAGATTTATAGAGAAAGACCAAAGGTTTAAAATGAGCACTCTCATCTGCCCTAGTAAGAAGTTGAGAAAGCGTTTGTGAGTTGTTCTTGATGAATGTCATTAGAGGAGATGTTGGTTGGTCTCTCGGCGTCTTGCCTATCTCTATCCTTATGATGAATCAAGCACACTTTAATTAAAAGTATATTAATCTTATTATAACTTATATTCGATTTAGTTAAGTCACATATAATTTTATTTTTAGCATTTTAGATGGAAATTTTTTGAATTTATACATTAATTATATCGATAAAATCCCTAAGATGTTTATAAAATTCTTTCTTTAGTAGTGTTTAGACGGCTCTGATCTCTATTCATCACGTGTTAGAAAAGGACTGCATCCAATTCCCTGTGAAAGGACAGAAGATGGTTGATGGTTGGATGAAATCGCGAACTTGCAAGGAAATGTGATTATATTTTGTTAATGCGTCATAAATTATTTTAGTTGATAGTGAATTTATTCAACGAGTAGTCTTTTGTTGATGTGTTATAAATATGAATTAACTGAAAAAAAAGAGGATATAATTAAGCGGATTATAATTAAGCGGATTAGCCATGTTTGCTTGAAGCATATGTTAGAGAAATGCTTGGAGATACTACCTTATTCTTCACATTAAATCAGTTAGATTCACAACGGTGACTTAGTTATTCAACTTATATTGTACAATATTTTATTCTTCAATTAAAATATCACTATTATGAATAATAATTCAATTAAAATATCACTATTTTGAAACATTTAATTGTTAATCGATTAATTGTAATAATTTATTTAAATAGTTTGAAATATTTTAATTATTATGAACATTATTATTTACATTTTTATCAACTTTCATCTTGATTATGATTACTAATGATATTATGATTATTTATCTGTATGTTTTTAATATGAGTATTTGTATTATAAATATACGATTATTAATATTATTCATTACTATTTTATTATCTTTTTAATAATCATTATATTAATTGTCATTAATTTTTATAATTACTAAAATTATATTGCTATTATTTTTAATTATAAACAATTAATAGTAATTATTTAATTATAACTTTGTAGTTAAATAATTTACATTGTTAATTTATATAATTTATATGATTATTTTTTTGTGATGGTGATGATATAATAGTGATAATGTTATTTTTATTATTGTTGTTATCGGAAATTAATTTTAATTTAGAATAATAATACAAATATTATGTATTATTCTTCTCTATTTTCTTAACTAAATAAGTATAATTTATGATGACATGATTTTACATGAACTTGCTAATTTCACATACTTACGAATGACACATTGAAATTAATATGTAAAAACTTTGTTCGATTAATGATGTGGCAATTAGATATTGAATTAATTAGCAATTGAGACGAAAATGCTCGTGTACGTCATTATAGAATTTATGTATTTGTCAAATACTAATTTAATAATCTTACATACTAATATGACACTACAATACAGATCAGTATTTAACAGCGGTTTTTTGAGGTCATTAGCAGCGGTTCTACAACCGCTGTTATTGGTCATGCTGATAATTTATATAAATAACCACTGTAGAAAAGGGTGCTTTGAGTTAAATTTGTGTATAAATCAATAAATCAACAACGGTTATTGGCAGAAAACCGTTGCTAACATTACGCATCAACAACGGTTATTTATAAAAAACCACTGCTAACATAAATTCAACAGCGGTTATTTATAAATAACCACTGCTAAATAAATGTTAGCAGCGATTGTTTGTAAATAACCGCTGCTAATTAAATGTTAGCAGCAGTTTTTTGTAAATAACCGCTGTTGAGGCGTAATGTTAGCAGCGGTTTCTAGTTGCTTTAGGCTCTTGCATCCTTTTTCTATCCAATTTCATTATTGTTTCTTTGAAGAGCTTTTGAGTAAATTTATTTTACTATAATTAGGAAAAACTCTTATCTGTTTATTGTTTTCGTCTGAAATTGATTGTTCACCATTTCTATTTCCCACGTCAACTACCATCAAGAAATGTTTGATGTTTCTTTGATTCTCTACAGTTATTAAAGGACCAAGTGAGGTCACTCCAATGGTTTTAAAGGAATATTAGATTAGAAGGTGAGAGCTAAACACTGGTACCATACCAGTTGGTTAAATTATTTGCTACAAATGCAAAATGAGAGAGTTTAGCTTCACTTAAGTCTTAATTCAGCTAAAATCCTAACCAATTATCTTTTTGTCAAATGAAAACTTTGGCAATAGTTATTATTTTACCAAATCCTCTCAAGTGTAATTTTCTTTTGTTTTTTATAATATTTATATATTTTTTTTGTTATTGAATTATTGTAGCATCAGTCTTAAAACTAATAATGTGATCCTTTTTCCATATCAAACCAACATTTCTTTTAAAATTTTATTTATATTTCAGCTATTAAGCTTGATTTCAACTATTAAGTATATTCATTTTTGGATGCTCATACTTTGGTAGTAGGAATTATCAATGATGTTTTCTTTTTATATCCTAAATAGTATTTTATTTTTTCTTTCTTTTCTTTGCCAAAATTTGGTGCACGCTGACAACTTACTCGTTTTGCTAAAAAATGGTGCAATATTATTTGGACGGAGAAAGAAGACGGTTTAACTTACATTATAGTGATGAATCAGACTAAACCTCATTTGATGGAGATTTAACTTGCATAGCATTAAAGTTTGAATTCATAATTTTTTAAATGTCATTTTAGTTAGTTGTCACCGAGTTACTAGATCATTCGAGCGAATGCAACCTTAAGATATAAATACCTATTATAGAATCTCGAAAGCAAGATATAAACACATAAATACAAAAATATAAATATCTGAAAGTAAGATATAAACACTTAAAACAAGACATAAACACTTGAAATCAAAATATAAACACTTGTAATCAAAATATAATCACCTGAAATCGGGAGATTAGATTTTTAATTACAAATTTATGTGTTATCACTATAATGTTCATAACTGCTAATGAGGTGTTTATTATTTCGATTATAGTAAGGAATAAACTGACAAACATATATGAATACTTATTATGAACATCGACTTCAGATATATAAACACATAGATGTAATCACAAGTATAAATAAATAAAACTAAGATATAATCACTTTTAATTCAAATATAAACACCTATCGCATTTACATATTAAATTCATAATGATGTATATATATTAGTATACATACATGAAACCAAAATGTAATAATTTAATTGAAAAATAAACACCAATCGCAATAATTTAATTGTATATTAAATTCATCATGTATGTATATTAGATAAATATTGGATATGAAAATATTTTTTGTGAAAAGATCAGCACATGCAATATAATAACAAAAATGTTAACGCACCAAGAGAAATAGTTTATTTAGAAGAAAAACGCAAATGACTGAGATTACTTCTTTTCATTATTTTGACTGATTAATTGCGCACGTGCTGGGATTGGAGGACGCTAATGAGGGATTGAATTGAGGGGACTGTTAGCACTGCCCTAAATTAAATTACGCATAGAATGAAAAAAAATTGGCTATGCTATTTTAGGGCTGGAAAACATCATTTCAATAAAGATAATAATATTTGCATAGTAGGAACATCGATTAAATATAATATAAGTCTAACTGAATCCTAGGATCTTCCTTGTTATTGTTTGATACTTTCCTTGTTTAACACACTTTTAGATTAATTACTTTTATTTCAATAATTAAGCTATCTTAAAACTTATTTTGCTTAGACCATCGAACAAATTAGAATAGTAGATAAATGTTACTCCTTGTGGATTTGACACCCTCTATAATACTCGAATTAATCGTAAGAATTGCCAACCAACAAAATAACATATTGTATAAGAATTGAAAATTCAATGAAGTATACGAATTGCCAACCATCAAAATAACATATGTATAAGAATTGACAATTCAATGAAGTATAAGAATTGCTAACCAACAAAATAACATACTGAAACGTCAATCAATGTATGGTCCGTGCATGGTTGCTGATTCCCTTTTCACAATGCATGTTAAAAACATGGGATCTAATTAGCATATATGTTGGCCACAGAAAGCCATGAGATTGCCTATAAATAGAAGGGAACTTGGAACAAATACGTATTGCAGCTAGCAAAAATACATGAAAACAAGATCACAGCCAAAACACCGCAATTAAGAGAGTAATTTTATCAATTTTAGGAAGTACACAAAAAGACAGATGGCAAAGGAGGTGGGTTTAGTACTGACATCGTCGGTAGTTAACCCGCTACGCAGCGAAAGACGAAACGCAAATTACAAGCCCACTTCATGGGATTACTGCTCAATTGCATCATCACAACATAATTATGTATGTGCTTTCTAAAGTCGTGACAATATATTATATATGGTTTTTTACGTATTTTTTTCCACTTTAGTGATTACATATATATATATATATATATATTTATACACACACACACCAGGTCTAAATTCATAATTATTTTTTATTTCGTGTATATCACATTGAAGTATATGTTGAGTGCATTCTTCATGTCATCAGTGCCCTTGTGTGAAATTTTGGCAGAAAACCCAAAAAAAGAGCAACTATTGTTGTGAAGAGATTAAGAGCAAAATAAGAAGTCAGTTGATGTGCAAGGAATCTCAGCCAGCGGCCAGGCTGAACCTGGTAGACATGCTTCAACGACTCGGAGTTGCTTATCATTTCTCGGAGGAAATAAAACATGAGCTTGAAGAAATCGGAACTATGGATGCCAAAGATGTTTTGAAGAATAATTTCGCTTATTTGGCTCTCTTTTTTAGGCTCATGAGAGAGAATTGTTACAAGGTCCCTCAAGGTGCGTATCGATCGGATAATTTCTTTTGGAAAATTAAACTACACCCTATATTTGTATATCCGAATCTCAAATATTGTGTAAATTAAACAAACATCCACCTTATATTTAACAATACCCCTTAATGATTTGTATGTTTTACTGAAAATTTAATTCATATATATTCTTGTTTTTGCCAACCATGGGCCATGGAGGTTTAGTTTACTATCCATTTATGAATAAGATCTGGACAACGAATTTAAATACTTTATTGGTGACAATTAAGCAGCACAATACGATCATGATCATAAGGAATATCAATTATAATTTTATTCATAATGTAAGACTAAATAGTATTGATTTATGCTGATTGAACAATACAATATCGATGACAAGTGTTTTGAAAAAAAAGGACGTATTTGAGACTATTTATGAAATGCAAGGAATAATATCTAACTGAGGTACAGGCCACAAATGAATAGGGCCTTTGCACTTTTTTTTTCTTACTTGAAATATAAGGAATAATATATATCTGAGGTACAGGCCACAAATGAAGAAGGCCTTTGCACTTCTTTTTTTCTTACATGGCGCGCGCGCATATATATATATATAATAATCATTTTATATAAATTTTTTACTATTTTTATACAGTTACAAAATCACTTTTTTTCCCGAATGACTCACAATAATTAAATTAAATAATTTTCTAACTATCTAAAAAGATAATAAAAATATATAAAATTTGATATGCAATTAAATTTTATATGAAAATCATTTTGAGTATTTTTGATAGATCATTTTGATTTTAAAATTGAACAAACTATCCATAGTATGGGGCGACCCATACATCATATTATACATAGTATATGTATATATTGGGAGAGAGAGAGTAAGGATACCGTGAGCTTAACCTCACAAGAGGTCTTCCGTGAACTTAACTCAAAAAATATATATATTAAATCATCTCTAAATTTTAGTTTATCATGCTCATTAAATTTTTTATATAAAAATCTTATGGGATGCAAAAATTTGGAGTGTCTTGAGCTTTTTAGGTCACCATTTTTAATTTTTAAAAATGATGTTGAAAGATTGAATATATTATTATTATTTTTAGAGCTCATTTTTAAAAATTAAAAACGGTGACCCCAA
>JAZBJN010000040.1:0-17000 GCA_037127355.1 Schoenoplectus tabernaemontani
TTCCGGTGGGCGCAAGCCCCCACCGTTAATTACCCCGGGCTACGAACCTCGAGGCACCCTCCGGATCTTTGAAAGAGAGAAGCAAATAGTATAGTTAAAAGATGGTCAAGTGGTCGTCTAATTTATAAAAAGGGATCTACGGAAGATGAACCTACAAACAGATCGGTTCAATCTATGGAAGACAAACCTACAAACAGATCGGTTTTGTCCTATGGGGACGAACCTACAAACAGATCGGTTCGGTCCATGCCACCTCGAGATGTAACCTTACCAATGCACTGAGTTAATCTCTTCATAGGGGGCTTGAGGCGAGTCTACATACGTATCGACTCGACCTCCGTTGATCTAGAAGATAAACCTACAAACAGACCGGTTCAATCTTAACTAGTCAACAACCAATCACACAAAATACAACTCGAAGCACCGAGCGGTTGATCTTGAGGTTGGTGAATCAGAGAAGGGTGGATATGGCCCACGTATTTCTTCTCACCGATCTTCTAGATCATGAATTCGAAGCACTAAGCCGATTCATAAACCTAGGAAACACAATTGCACACAATGTCAAACCCGAAGCACCTGGGCCGGTTCAACATTGAGGCATGTGTTAGTGAAGGAACCTACCTACGTAACGGTTCACATTCATTGTTTTGTGGATGAATCTACCAACGACCGATTCAATCTCACGGTCTCGGGAAATGAGTCGAGACAAACTCATCGACGGACGAGTTCAGTCTTGCCAGCTCAAATGGTCATGAATTACTTGTTCATGACACCGAGTCATTAAGATGTCATTTCTCTCGGACATCGTAATGTTCTTCTTCTTCAAAGTCGACATATCTCTCCATGCTGATGTCGTAGCTTTGGTCATTCTTCAGCGAGCGTCAAGATGTTCTTGTCTCAACTAATCATTCTACGTGTTGCATTACTTGTGCAAAATTACTATGTTGCCCTACACCCCTTGTGTGAGCGTATCCAATCATGAGTTACGTGCTCATGGCAGCGAGTCATTAAGATGTCACCTGTCTAGGACATCATAATGTTCTTCTTCTTCAGAGTCGACATATATCTTTATGTTAGTATTGTAGCTCTGGTTATTCTTCATCAAGTGTCAAGATGTTCTTGTCTCGACATGTTCCTTCATGTTGCTATCAAAGCTTTATTCATCTCACGTCAAGATGTTCCTGTCTCGACGTATCTTCTCGTATTGTTATTAAAGCCTTAATCATCTCACGTCAAGATGTTCTTGTCTCGACGTATCTTCTTCATATTGCTATCAAAGCCTAAATCATCCTACGTCAAGATGTTCTCGTCTTGACTAATCATTCTAAATGTTATATCATGTGTGCAAATATTCATATGTGGCTCTACACTCCTTATGTGAGCATATTCATTTCTAAAGTGCACAAAGTTTATTATATAATATCTTCCATTATTATTTTTATTATGAAGATGCATTTATTTATTATTATTATTATTATTATTATTATTATTATTATTATTATTATTATTATTATTATTATTTTTATTTTTAAACTCTATTTATCTATGTAGAAAAATTACTTACAAAAATAATAGGAAAAGGGGTTAGCTATTTAACTAGATTTTCATTTATATTTTTGGGATTTTTATAATAGCTAAAATAGTAGAAATTTATTTTTATTATTTCTAAACTCTATTTATTTTGTAGAAAATCACTTACAAAAATAATAGAAAATAAAATGGCTATTTTTATATTTGTATTTTTAAAATGTTTATAATAGTCAAAGTAATAGAATTTATTATTATATTCTATTATATTGAAATACTATTCATTATGTAAGAATCATTTACAAAATTAAAAGGTGGTTAGCTATATTATTTTTACTATTATTATTTTTTATATATTATTTTTTTTACTTTTAATATCTATAATGGCTAAAAAGAAATCATTACTAATATTCTATCCTATTTATTATACTATTCATTATATCTATTTTTATTATTTCTATTTATTATCTATGGAAAAGTATAAGATTTTTTATTATTAGTTGAAAATAGTCATAAGAGATGAAATTCATTATGTTTTTATTACAACTATTATTTTTATCGCATTTTTATTTATCCAAAGTATTTTATTGTATATATTTGTATAGAAATAAAAGAAATACAATTCATGTTATAAAACTATATTATCATTCTTTATTATAAAAGAAAATGTATTTTACTATTTATTACCATAGTAGTATATTTTATATATTTTGTGTTATTCATTTTTATCATTCTTTTTACAGAAAAATATCAATATAATATCTATTATTATTATATTTTTATATATTTTTTTTTATCAAAGAATATAGCTAATCTCATTATTTATTATAGTATATTACTATCATCATTATTATTTCATGGAAAATCACTTGAAAAATCACTAAAATATATCTAGTTATTATTTATGATTTTTATTTGTATTTTTGGAATTTTTATAGTATTTAAAATGACAAGTCAAAGCTAGGTCAAATGTACCAATATATGTAATGTATTTTGCTTTTAAATTGTTTTATCATGATTATATTTTTAAAACTGGAATATTATTGCATAGAAAAATAGTATGAAAAATAAGAAAATTTTAGAAACAAATTTGAGTCAATTTGGAGTTCAGAAGCATTTTCAAATCATTTATTTATTCTATATTATTACTATTCTGTTATTATTCAATTACTGGGCCTAATCTGGGCCGTCAGATTTGCATCCAGATTATCATATACCTTTATTTCATTATAAACTTATTTGGGCCGCTGGATCTGTTCACGAGATTTAGATGAAGGGCCCGGATCTTTATTTATCCAATCGGGTTTATTTGTTATGAATCACTTGGGCCATTAGATCTACTTTGAGATTCACTCATCCGAGATGAAGGGTTTAGATCAACTCCTTCTTTTCCCTTAAGCGCGGTTTATAGCGACGTTGGATATCTTTAAGATGTGTTTTCGCGCATCAAATCTCGTGTTCATGCGGCGAAAGTCGTGCACCTTCGTCCTCGATCGTCCCGTTGACCATTTCGCCGAGATTCGTGCGGGAAGTCATTTCGGTGACCGGACTCGTCTCCCGATCAGATGAACCTAGTAGCATCGTCTTGTTGTCAAGAAACTCTCTGCCACACTTGATCAAAGATCAATGCGGCGCTTCATCGTATACAGGGGTACCGTTTTCCGGTACAGTCCCGGTTTGATACCAATCGAGTTTCTAATCGGAAATTCAACCTAATTAATCAATGATTCTTGCAATTAACCTTCCGTTATTGATCGCCTATGCATTCTAATCATGATTGCAAGTTCAATTCTTTCTGAATTTGTCGTGTATAGCCTTATCGACCTCAGTATTGCTCGGTACGGTACCAGCCATGTTTGTTCAAAAGATATACACCGAATTACCTTCAGTTAAGTCGCTTTTCTTGCATCTTGAGTTACTTGTAAGTGCTTTACTAATCACTCAAACGATGGAATCAAGAGGATAATACTAATTCTGCTATTGATTCAATGTGGCACAGAGTCGGATTTTGCGATGAATGGGAGAGTCGCGACTCTACTCCAATCTTGCTACACGATGAGGCAACGGGGAAAGGATAGACGAGAGACGAGTAGTTTCACAAAATTTAAACCGAAAATCTCAAATGCATTCTTGTTTGAAATTCATAGTTAATTTCTACTATATCGTTGATAATTATTGAAATTCTATCAAATGAATATGAATTGAAAGCAACAGATACCAAGAACGAGATGAAGATCAAGGTAAAAGAACCGAAATTGAATAGAAAAAATGGCAACAACAGATTGCTTCAAAAAGATATCAATGTCATTGTATAATCTCATAAAATTCCTTTCAATTACATCTTAAACTTTGAGAAAACCTACCAGTGAGCTTGTAGATGATGAAAGGGCTGTGTAGATGCTATGCAAGAATCGAATTGAGAGACTTTGGTTTTAAGAAACCAAATCTACTATCAATTGAATCTTTCTTCTACTCCCTCTCTCTTTTCCTTGCTATTAGTCGACAAAACTCTCTCTCTCTTTCTCTCTCAATTGCCAGAATTTTCTGAGCCCCCTTTGTTCTCTAATTCTGTGAGTTTATATAGGCTAAGGTGTGAAATTTGCTAAATGGTGATTGGTTAGAGGATTAGCACTTGGATCACGGTTTAAATTCAATCTTCACCCTTGGTTCGGTTTAGATCAATGGATAGGATGCTACTGTGCTTTCTAATCACTCAATTGAGTCAACCTTTGGCAGTTAGGCCGTTTGAGTTAGTTACACATTTTCATATTTACCCTCTTGCCATTCTCTTGACTTAACCGACCTTCACTCCCTTTTGGATCATTCTAGAACCTTCTCCACACTTGGCAATCACCGAGAGACCCCTCCTAGCCACTATAAGAGCCTTTGCATAGTTTAAAATTTCTATTTCTCCATTTGAGCCCGATTTTCCACTCAATCACCATTGCTATCACTCCTTCACCAATTCATTCAATTGCAAGCTCTTTCGACCTCCTCTTAGCTCTAGTAATTGATCTAGTCTGTCTCTTGCATCATTCTCATGCTTCAACATTGAGTTTGAGTTAGTTTGTTTTCTTCCCCGATTGGTGACTTGGTGAATTACTATTTCGAGCTTCAAAATTATCATCTTTGCATTTGAACGGCGTCGCCTTGGTGAGAGGAGACTCTTTGTGCAATTAATTTCAACTTTGCAAGTGTACAAAGGTTAGTCCCAATTTTGATCTCATCGACTGCCTCGTATGCAATTCCCTCTATTCTTTCCATATTCCTTGAAATTCATGTTTAATACATGTTCTAATCAATGAAATACACCTTTCTATCGAATGAATTTGAAGGATTCTGTCCTCTCTAGTCCACTCAACCATGGCGCCTCTCGGCCAGTCGCGCGGAAGAAAAAGGAGAAGAGGAAGAAGGGAAGAAGAAAGCGTCCCCGGGGAGGCCGGTCTCGGCGCATGTGAGCCGCAGCAGAGTGGGGCCCACAGTCAGAGGGATGGTGCGCAAGGGTCAGGTGCATACTTCCTTTCTTTCCTTTTTATTTGAATTGCGGCTTTATCGAATGGGCTTGGTTCACATAACGACTTATGCTCTCGATTCATAAACGACAATAGGGTCCCACTTGTAAGTCTATTGTGTCTAGGCTTACAGAATTGATTAGTATACGTATTAGGGCTAATTAGGCTGAGTTGGCATGTCCTGATTGGCTGCTATATTAATCACTCCCCTTTAGCATTAATGATCTGCTTAACATCTGCTGAGGTGGCCTTGTAGTATCATGCCATGTGGCATTAATAGAGTGAGATGGCCCTGTGGTATTATGCCATGTGGCATAGGCTGAATGAGGTGGCCTTGTAGTATCATGCCATGTGGCATTAACAGAGTGAGGTGGGCTTCCCTGGTTATGCCGTGTGGCATGTGCTGGGGTGAGGTGGACCTATCATAGCCTACCACGTGGCATGCTGGTGGGGCCCACATGTCAGGTCAGTGTGGTGGTGGGGCCCACCCGGGCGAGGTGGACCCGATGGGGCGCCGACACGTGGCATGAGGTGGCCCAATGAGAAGCGCCACGTGTCATATCCTTTCTCTCTCTCGATTCTCGCGTGTATGTGTGCTGGGATCCCCGGTTGCACCCGAGATGAGCCCTCGTCCCAGATTGTACCCGGAATCGCTTTGATCAAATCCCGACCTTTGATTAATCCATTTATTCTCGCCTTTATCTTCCTGAATTTATTTTAATAGCTCCACTTATCCAAAAATCATGAAAATTTCACCAAAAATCCCTAAATTCATGATGATCATCCCTGTAATTTTTAATTCCATTTTTGCCCTTGCCTCTCTGAATTAAAAATTCTTTTATTCATAAAACCCTATTATTCTCTCTCGAATTAATCCACGATCTCGGTTGTAGCTCGTGTCTCGCAATTATCTCTCTCTTGCAGAAACCACCCTAACTAAATACCAATTAGACTTATATTGATATTCATTAGGGCTTGATTTGATCAAATGCGACTACTTATCGCAATTAATACAAATCTAGACTTGATCAAAGTGGTTGCTCCCGGCTTTGGCACTGATCGGTCTTGTGAAATTGACTTTCAATCCCTTAACATGAGGGTGACTTGGTCAAAGAACCGACTACTTATCGATGAATTGACACAAATCAAAGCATGGTTAGGTGGTTGCTCGCAGCTTTGGCACCAGGTCAGCCTTGAAAGCAAAATCACATTTGGAATTTCTCATGACTAGTTGCATCAAAATGCTAGCTTGGCATTGACATCATTTCATGTAGCATAGGGATTATCTTTGCTTCGGCTCCTTTCTAGGGTTAGCTTCAAAGGCGATTTCTAGGGTTCAATTTCGACTCCTTCAATAGGTGTCGAGGTGTGGGGTCCATTGTCGGTGAAAATGGTCACATGGGTGACTCATCAGATAGGCTATGTTGTTAGATTCATCTACAAGGGACTGCCAGGTGGGTCCCACTTGTCAGAGAAAATGTAATCAAATGGCTGACCCATCAGGAGATTTTCTCTCTCCTAAATCTCCCGAGGGTCAGCCACCTCGAATGAGTAGGAGGTGGTGGGGTATTTATATCCTCGTCTTTCACCATATTATTTCATTGTGGGATTAATGCTTAACCTCTGTTCCGGGTTGGTTAGCTTTCTTAGCAAAATAGGCTAGGTCCATGTCATTGGAGCCATCATAAGGACTCGCCATGTGGGTCCCACTTGTCGAAAAGATATAATCACATGGTGACACCCAAGAGGTCTCCTCTCTCCCTCGATCTTCTTGGGTGTCACTCATGCGAGTGGATAGAGAATAGCGGGGTATTTATACTCTTCACTTCATGCCCAAAGCATTCCATTGTGGGACTAATGGGTTTGTTCGGGGTTAGGCGCGACCTCTCCCCGATCGGTGGGCCATCCTTCCCTTTGCTCTCTCTCTTCTTCCCCTTTCTTATGATTTATCATCAATTTATTTCATTTATTCATCTATTCATCCTTGAAATTTTTCAAGGGTAAACAACTAATAAGTTGGTTAAATAACGGTTTATGATGCATCTGGATGATGTTTTGGTTAAAATGATTGTCGTAGAATCATTATATTGAATATTTCATCATAAAGACATATAATAGGCAATATTAAAAGTATCCACACGAATTTCAATGAATATATGCGTGGTTATGTGGCCAAAATAACATAAAACACAAATAACTTGTTAAAACAGCTAGTTTTGATGCTTTGGGATGGAGTTTTGCCAAAAAATTATACTCATAGAATCTTTGTATTGAATATTTAATTATAAAAACTTTTAATAGACGGTATTATGAGTATTCATATGAATTTTCACGAATTTATGCGCAGTTATGAGTCCAAAATAACATAAAATGCGTACAATTTGTTTAAACAACAGTTTTTAATGCATCCGGATGAAGTTTGTGAAAAATAATTGTCGTGAAATATTCATAGCGAATATTTAATCGCAAAAACATATGACAAAAAATATTAGGAGTGTTCATATGAATTTGCACGAATTTGAGCGCAATTATGATGCCAAAATAATATAAAACGCAAATAATTTGTTTAAATAGCAGTTTTTAATGCATATGGATGATGTTTTAGGCAACCGAGTGTCGTAGAATCATTATATTGAGTATTTCATTATAAAAACATATAATAGACAATATTAGAAGTGTCCTTATGAACTCGCGTGAATTGATTCGCGATTATGATGCCAAAATAACGTAAAAGACAAATAAGTAGTTTAAATAAGATTGTTTTATGCATCTGGATAATGTTTTAGTCAAACTTTGTTTCGTAGAATCATTATATTTAATATTTCATTATAAAAACATATAATAGACAATATTAGAAGTGTCCGTATGAATTTCTATGAATATATGCGTGGTTATGTGGCCAAAATAACGTAAAACACAAACAACTTGTTAAAACAAGCTACTTTTAATGCATCGGGATGGAGTTTTGTCGAATATTATAGTCGTAGAATTTTTATATTGAATATTTAATTATAACAACTCTTAGTAGACAGTATTACGAGTATTCATATGAATTTGCACGAATTTATGCGCTAGATTATGAGGCCAAAACAACATAAAATGCATACAACTTGTTTAACGCAAGAGTTTTTAATGCATACGGATGAGGTTTTGTGCAAAATGAGTGTCATAGAATATTCATATTGAATATTTAATTGAAACAAATATATAATAGACAATATTAGAAGTGTTCATATGAATTTGCACAAAGTTTTGCTTAGCATTGAGTCCAAAATAACATATAACGCACTAACTTTTTTAAACAAGTGGTTCTTAATACATATGGAATATGTTATAGCCAAAATGAGTGTGGTAGAATCCTCATATTGAATATACAATATTAATGACAAATAATAGGCAATATTAGAAGTGTTCATATGAATTTGCATGAATTTATTTGATGTTATGAGCCTAAAGTAATATAAACCACCAATAACTTATTTAAATAACAGTTTTTAATGCATCCGGATGAAGTTTTGGGCAAAATGATTGTTGTAGAATCTTTATATTCAATATTTCAATGTAAGAACATTTAATAGACAATATTAAATGTTCTATATATTGAATAAGTTGTTTAAAAAGCAGATTTAAATGCATCCGGATGAAGTTTTAGGCAACCGATTGTCGTATAATCTTCGTATAGAATATTGAAATATAAAAACATATAATAGACAATATTATGAGTGTCTATATGAACCCGGCTGAATATATGCTCAGTTATGAGGCCGAATAACGTAAAAGACTAATAAGTTGGTTAAATAACATTTTTTGATGCATCTGGATGATGTTTTGGTTAAAATGATTGTCGTAGAATCATTATATTTAATATTTCATCATCAAGACATATAATAGGCAATATTAAAAGTATCCATACGAATTTCAATGAATATATGCGTGGTTATGTGGCCAAAATAACATAAAACACAAATAACTTGTTAAAACAAACTAGTTTTGATGCATTGGGATGGAGTTTTGCCAAAAATTATACTCATAGAATCTTTGTATTGAATATTTAATTATAAAAACTTTTAATAGACGGTATTACGAGTATTCATATGAATTTGCACGAATTTATGCGCGTTATGAGGCCAAAACAACATAAAATGCATACAACTTATTTAACGCAGAGTTTTTAATGCATCCGGATGAGGTTTTGTGCAAAATGAGTGTCATAGAATATTTATATTGAATATTTAATTGAAACAAATATATAACAGAAAATATTAGGAGTGTTCATATGAATTTGCACGAATTTGTGCGCAATTATGATGCCAAAATAATATAAAACGCAAATAATTTGTTTAAATAGCAGTTTTTAATGCATATGGATGATGTTTTAGGCAAACCGAGTGTTGTATAATTATTATATTGAGTATTTCATTATAAAAACATATAATAGACAATATTAGAAGTGTCCGTATGAACTCGCGTGAATTGATTCGCATTATGATGCCAAAATAACGTAAAAGACAAATAAGTTGTTTAAATAAGATTGTTTTATGCATCCTGGATAAAGTTTTAGTCAAACTTTGTGTCGTAGAATCATTATATTTAATATTTCATTATAAAAACATATAATAGACAATATTAGAAGTGTCCGTCTGAATTTCTATGAATATATGCGTGGTTATGTGGCCAAAATAACGTAAAACACAAACAACTTGATAAAACAACTACTTTTAATGCATCGGGATGGAGTTTTGCCTAATATTATAGTCGTAGAGTTTTTATATTGAATATTTAATTATAACAACTCTTAGTAGACAGTATTACGAGTATTCATATGAATTTGCACGAATTATGCGCTGTTATGAGGCCAAAACAACATAAAATGCATACAACTTATTTAACGCAGTTAGTTTTTAATGCATCCGGATGAGGTTTTGTGCAAAATGAGTGTCATAGAATATTCATATTGAATATTTAATTGAAACAAATATATAATAGACAATATTAGAAGTGTTCATATGAATTTGCACAAAGTTTTGCTCAACATTGAGTCCAAAATAACATAAAACGCACTAACTTGTTTAAACGGTGGTTCCTAATACATATGGAATATGTTATAGCCAAAATGAGTGTGGTAGAATCTTCATATTGAATATACAATATTAATGACAAATAATAGGCAATATTAGAAGTGTCCATATGAATTTGCATGAATTTATTTGATGTTATGAGCCTAAACTAATATAAACCACCAATAACTTGTTTAAATAACAGTTTTTAATGCATCTGGATGAAGTTTTGGGCAAAATGATTGTTGTAGAATCTTAATATTGAATATTTCAATGTAAGAACATTTAATAGACAATATTAAATGTTCTTTATATTGAATAATTTGTTTAAACAAAGATATTTAAATGCATCGGATGAAGTTTTAGGCAACCGATTGTACAATAATCTTCGTATAGAATATTGAAATATAAAAACATATAATAGACAATATTATGAGTGTCTATATGAACCCGGCTGAATTGATGCTCAGTTATGAAGGCCGAATAACGTAAAAGACTAATAAGTTGGTTAAATAACAGTTTTTGATGCATCTGGATGATGTTTTGGTTAAAATGATTGTCGTAGAATCATTATATTGAATATTTCATCATCAAGACATATAATAGGCAATATTAAAAGTATCAATACGAATTTCAATGAATATATGCGTGGTTATGTGGCAAAAATAACATAAAACACAAATAACATGTTAAAACAAACTAGTTTTGATGCATTGGGATGGAGTTTTGCCAAAAATTATACTCATAGAATCTTTGTATTGAATATTTAATTATAAAAACTTTTAATAGACGGTATTACGAGTATTCATATGAATTTTCACGAATTTATGCGCGATTATGAGTCCAAAATAACATAAAATGCGTACAATTTGTTTAAACAACAGTTTTTAATGCATCCGGATGAAGTTTGTGAAAAATAATTGTCGTGAAATATTCATAGCGAATATTTAATCGCAAAAATATATAACAGAAAATATTAGGAGTGTTCATATGAATTTGCACGAATTTGTGCGCAATTATGATGCCAAAATAATATAAAACGCAAATAATTTTTTTAAATAGCATTTTCTAATGCATATGGATGATGTTTTAGGCAAACTGAGTGTTGTATAATTATTATATTGAGTATTTCATTATAAAAACATATAATAGACAATATTAGAAGTGTCTGTATGAACTCGCGTGAATTGATTTGCGAGTTATGATGCCAAAATAACGTAAAAGACAAATAAGTTGTTTAAATAAGATTGTTTTATGCATCTGGATAAAGTTTTAGTCAAACTTTGTGTCGTAGAATCATTATATTTAATATTTCATTATAAAAACATATAATAGACAATATTAGAAGTGTCCGTATGAATTTCTATGAATATATGCGTGGTTATGTGGCCAAAATAACGTAAAACACAAACAACTTGTTAAAACAGCTACTTTTAATGCATCAGGATGGAGTTTTGCCGAATATTATAGTCGTAGAGTTTTTATATTGAATATTTAATTATAACAACTCTTAATAGACGGTATTACGAGTATTCATATGAATTTGCACGAATTTATGCGCTGTTATGAGGCCAAAACAACATAAAATGCATACAACTTATTTAACTTAAATAGTTTTTAATGCATCCGGATGAGGTTTTGTGCAAAATGAGTGTCATAGAATATTCATATTGAATATTTAATTGAAACAAATATATAATAGACAATATTATAAGTGTTCATATGAATTTGCACAAAGTTTTGCTCAGCATTGAGTCCAAAATAACATAAAACGCAGCCTAACTTGTTTAAATAGTGGTTTTTAATACAAATAGAATATGTTATAGCCAAAATGAGTGTGTTAGAATCTTCATATTGAATATACAATATTAATGACAAATAATAGGCAATATTAGAAGTGTCCATATGAATTTGCATGAATTTATTTGATGTTATGAGCCTAAACTAATATAAACCACCAATAACTTGTTTAAATAACGAGTTTTTAATGCATCTGGATGAAGTTTTGGGCAAAATGATTGTTGTAGAATCTTAATATTGAATATTTCAATGTAAGAACATTTAATAGACAATATTAAATGTTCTTTATATTGAATAATTTGTTTAAACAAAGATATTTAAATGCATCTGGATGAAGTTTTAGGCAACCGATTGTACTATAATCTTCGTATAGAATATTGAAATATAAAAACATATAATAGACAATATTATGAGTGTCTATATGAACCCGGCTGAATTGATGCTCAGTTATGAAGGCCGTAATAACGTAAAAGACTAATAAGTTGGTTAAATAATCTGTTTTTGATGCATCCGGATGATGTTTTGGTTAAAATGATTGTCGTAGAATCATTATATTGAATATTTCATCATCAAGACATATAATAGGCAATATTAAAAGTATCCATACGAATTTCAATGAATATATGCGTGGTTATGTGGCAAAAATAACATAAAACACAAATAACTTGTTAAAACAACTAGTTTTGATGCATTGGGATGGAGTTTTGCCAAAAATTATACTCATAGAATCTTTGTATTGAATATTTAATTATAAAAACTTTTAATAGACGGTATTACGAGTATTCATATGAATTTTCACGAATTTATGCGCGATTATGAGTCCAAAATAACATAAAATGCGTACAATTTGTTTAAAAACAATGCTTTTAATGCATCCGGATGAAGTTTGTGAAAAATAATTGTCGTGAAATATTCATAGCGAATATTTAATCGCAAAAATATATAACAGAAAATATTAGGAGTGTTCATATGAATTTGCACGAATTTGTGCGCAATTATGATGCCAAAATAATATAAAACGCAAATAATTTGTTTAAATAGCATTTTTTAATGCATATGGATGATGTTTTAGGCAAACCGAGTGTTGTATAATTATTATATTGAGTATTTCATTATAAAAACATATAATAGACAATATTAGAAGTGTCTGTATGAACTCGCGTGAATTGATTCGCAGTTATGATGCCAAAATAACGTAAAAGACAAATAAGTTGTTTAAATAAGATTGTTTTATGCATCTGGATAAAGTTTTAGTCAAACTTTGTGTCGTAGAATCATTATATTTAATATTTCATTATAAAAACATATAATAGACAATATTAGAAGTGTCCGTATGAATTTCTATGAATATATGCGTGGTTATGTGGCCAAAATAACGTAAAACACAAACAACTTGTTAAAATAGCTACTTTTAATACATCAGGATGGAGTTTTGCCGAATATTATAGTCGTAGAGTTTTTATATTGAATATTTAATTATAACAACTCTTAATAGACGGTATTACGAGTATTCATATGAATTTGCACGAATTTATGCGCTGTTATGAGGCCAAAACAACATAAAATGCATACAACTTATTTAACGCAGCTAGTTTTTAATGCATCGGATGAGGTTTTGTGCAAAATGAGTGTCATAGAATATTCATATTGAATATTTAATTGAAACAAATATATAATAGACAATATTATAAGTGTTCATATGAATTTGCACAAAGTTTTGCTCAAGATTGAGTCCAAAATAACATAAAACGCACTAACTTGTTTAAACAAGTGGTTTTTAATACAAATGGAATATGTTATAGCCAAAATGAGTGTGTTAGAATCTTCATATTGAATATACAATATTAATGACAAATAATAGGCAATATTAGAAGTGTCCATATGAATTTGCATGAATTTATTTGATGTTATGAGCCTAAACTAATATAAACCACCAATAACTTGTTTAAATAACAGTTTTAATGCATCTGGATGAAGTTTTGGGCAAAATGATTGTTGTAGAATCTTTATATTGAAAATTTCAATGTAAGAACATTTAATAGACAATATTAAATATTCTTTATATTGAATAATTTGTTTAAACAGCAGATTTAAATGCATCCGGATGAAGTTTTAGGCAAACCGATTGTCGTATAATCTTCGTATAGAATATTGAACTATAAAAACATATAATAGACAATATTATGAGTGTCTATATGAACCGGCTGAATTGATGCTCGTTATGAAGGCCGAATAACGTAAAAGACTAATAAGTTGGTTAAATAACAGTTTTTGATGCATCCGGATGATGTTTTGGTTAAAATGATTGTCGTAGAATCATTATATTGAATATTTCATCATCAAGACATATAATAGGCAATACTAAAAGTATCCATACGAATTTCAATGAATATATGCGTGGTTATGTGGCCAAAATAACATAAAACACAAATAACTTGTTAAAACAAACTAGTTTTGATGCATTGGGATGGAGTTTTGCCAAAAATTATACTCATAGAATCTTTGTATTGAATATTTAATTATAAAAACTTTTAATAGATGGTATTACGAGTATTCATATGAATTTTTACGAATTTATGCGCTAGCTGATTATGAGTCCAAAATAACATAAAATGCGTACAATTTATTTAAACAACAGTTTTTAATGCATCCGGATGAAGTTTGTGAAAAATAATTGTCGTGAAATATTCATAGCGAATATTTAATCGCAAAAATATATAACGAAAATATTAGGAGTGTTCATATGAATTTGCACGAATTTGTGCGCAATTATGATGCCAAAATAATATAAAACGCAAATAATTTGTTTAAATAGCAGTTTTTAATACATATGGATGATGTTTTAGGCAACCGAGTGTTGTATAATTATTATATTGAGTATTTCATTATAAAAACATATAATAGACAATATTAGAAGTGTCCGTATGAACTCGCGTGAATTGATTCGCAGCTATGATGCCAAAATAACGTAAAAGACAAATAAGTAGTTTAAATAAGATTGTTTTATGCATCTGGATAAAGTTTTAGTCAAATTTTGTGTCGTAGAATCATTATATTTAATATTTCATTATAAAAACATATAATAGACAATATTAGAAGTGTCCGTCTGAATTTCTATGAATATATGCGTGGGTATGTGGCCAAAATAACGTAAAACACAAACAACTTGATAAAACAGCTACTTTTAATGCATCAGGATGGAGTTTTGCCTAATATTATAGTCGTAGAGTTTTTATATTGAATATTTAATTATAACAACTCTTAGTAGACAGTATTACGAGTATTCATATGAATTTGCACGAATTATGCTATTGTTATGAGGCCAAAACAACATAAAATGCATACAACTTATTTAACGCAGCAGTTTTTAATGCATCGGATGAGGTTTTGTGCAAAATGAGTGTCATAGAATATTCATATTGAATATTTAATTGAAACAAATATATAATAGACAATATTATAAGTGTTCATATGAATTTGCACAAAGTTTTGCTCACATTGAGTCCAAAATAACATAAAACGCACTAACTTGTTTAAACAAAGTGGTTTTTAATACAAATGGAATATGTTATAGCCAAAATGAGTGTGTTAGAATCTTCATATTGAATATACAATATTAATGACAAATAATAGGCAATATTAGAAGTGTCCATATGAATTTGCATGAATTTATTTGATGTTATGAGCCTAAACTAATATAAACCACCAATAACTTGTTTAAATAACAGCTTTAATGTATCTCGGATGAAGTTTTGGGCAAAATGATTGTTGTAGAATCTTTATATTGAATATTTCAATGTAAGAACATTTAATAGACAATATTAAATATTCTTTATATTGAATAATTTGTTTAAACAAAGCAGATTTAAATGCATCTGGATGAAGTTTTAGGCAACCGATTGTCGTATAATCTTCGTATAGAATATTGAACTTTAAAAACATATAATAGACAATATTATGAGTGTCTATATGAACCCGGCTGAATTGATGCTCAGTTATGAAGGCCGAATAACGTAAAAGACTAATAAGTTGGTTAAATAATGTTTTTGATGCATCCGGATGATGTTTTGGTTAAAATGATTGTCGTAGAATCATTATATTGAATATTTCATCATCAAGACATATAATAGGCAATACTAAAAGTATCCATACGAATTTCAATGAATATATGCGTGGTTATGTGGCCAAAATAACATAAAACACAAATAACTTGTTAAAACAACTAGTTTTGATGCATGGGATGGAGTTTTGCCAAAAATTATACTCATAGAATCTTTGTATTGAATATTTAATTATAAAAACTTTTAATAGATGGTATTACGAGTATTCATATGAATTTTTACGAATTTATGCGCAGTTATGAGTCCAAAATAACATAAAATGCGTACAATTTGTTTAAACAACAGTTTTTAATGCATCCGGATGAAGTTTGTGAAAAATAATTGTCGTGAAATATTCATAGCGAATATTTAATCGCAAAAATATATAACAGAAAATATTAGGAGTGTTCATATGAATTTGCACGAATTTGTGCGCAATTATGATGCCAAAATAATATAAAACACAAATAATTTGTTTAAATAGCGAGTTTTTAATGTATATGGATGATGTTTTAGGCAACCGAGTGTTGTATAATTATTATATTGAGTATTTCATTATAAAAACATATAATAGACAATATTAGAAGTGTCCGTATGAACTCGCGTGAATTGATTCGCAGTTATGATGCCAAAATAACGTAAAAGACAAATAAGTAGTTTAAATAAGATTGTTTTATGCATCCGGATAAAGTTTTAGTCAAACTTTGTGTCGTAGAATCATTATATTTAATATTTCATTATAAAAACATATAATAGACAATATTAGAAGTGTCCGTCTGAATTTTATGAATATATGCGTGGTTATGTGGCCAAAATAACGTAAAACACAAACAACTTGATAAAACGACTACTTTTAATGCATCGGGATGGAGTTTTGCCTAATATTATAGTCGTAGAGTTTTTATATTGAATTTTTAATTATAACAACTCTTAGTAGACAGTATTACGAGTATTCATATGAATTTGCACGAATTATGCGTGTTGTTATGAGGCCAAAACAACAT
>JAZBJN010000041.1:0-20000 GCA_037127355.1 Schoenoplectus tabernaemontani
GAGCGGTGGAGCTACTCTACCAACACCCTCTTTATTGACGATCGAGAGTTGACTCCCACATTATGGGAGATCGTCGTCACCGACTCTGGCCGCCGTATTCGGTCATTATTATGACGAGTTCTTACTATCAGAGGATGACTTGAGGGACCCTTCCCTACATCCAGCTTCTCTTCGGGAGGTGTACAGGATTTATGATCAGTTGAGAGGCGCATCTTTACGTCCCCTTCAGATTCTGGATATCTTATTTCACTGATCGGGTACATTCTCATGCCGAGTGTTGTGCTTCTACTCGTGACCCTTTTGGTACCGGACATCTCAGTCTTTTCAGTGATGTGGCTACTCCTTCACAGGACACCCTATGCTCACATGAGATCGATCGTGAGACTTATTTGACAGCCTTTCTTTCCTGGTGGATTTGTTTCTTTCTACTTCCCAGTTCGGGGGCCCGTACCATTCGTCCCTCGGTATTTGTGATGGCGAGTCAGATTGCTCGCGGTGAGAGAGTCTCGTTGGCCGTACCCGTCTTGGCCAACATCTACAGGAGTTTGCGAGGTATGACATCTTCACGCGATCCTTCTCACTGTGGGGAGTTGGTACCTTGGCACTTCATTAGTGGATGGTTGCATATGTATTGGTCTGGCTTGTATCATCCATCCTTATCATCAGACTTGAGGGCCCACCTACCCATCTTGGGTGACTTAGCCGGTACAGAGCTTGCCTCTTTGACTCCAGAGGATGCTCGTTTCAGATTCTACCGCAGCCATGACCACCTGAGGTTAGCTCGTACTAGATTGGCTACTCACCATCATGGGCCGAGACCACTGCGCATCTCTAGTTGATGCGGCATTTCATTCTAGAGGTTCTTCTCCTCTCAGAGATCAGCCAGATGTCTTAGACTATTTCATCAGCCTTCGCCATGGGTTCTTACCACTCCGTATCGGCGATTATGCTTTCATAGAGCCCTATTCTCCACACAGATGTGCACATCAGTTTGGTTTAGACCAGGACGTGCCTCTCTTTCTCCTTCGTCCTGAGTCTTTAGCGATGGACCTTGAGGGCCTCGGGTGGTGCTATTCACATCTATTCCGCTTAGGGACAGGTTCTCACTTTCAGACGGTACCTTCTTCCCGTACACCCACGTTCTCGAGACGCTACATTTGGTGGTATTATAATGTCATTCGCTCGTACCAGTCATACACTCCTTCAGTGGTGGTACGCAGTACTTGCCCCAGGGATAGAGGCAGTTCATCATCTAGCTTCTCTTATGATGACTTCATCTCTTTCCCGCTTCTTTCTTCAGTGCCAGTGGATTTTCAGGGGTTAGATAGCCGCTGCCTTTGTTCGTCTACTAGGACTCAGCTCACTGGTACACTCTAGATTCATCCCTTCCTTATCTTTAAGCTTAGATTTCAGGCTAGATTTTTGACAGATTTCTTTTTAATCAGATTCTGCATATGAATATGATGAGGCAGAGCCCGGCTTCTCAGTCCCTCGCCCGAGAGCTGTTGACGTTTGTTCTCATCCACCTGCCGAGCCACCGGCTCCAGCTACCATGGGGAGAGATCGAGACGGCGCTTCTCAGCCGTCTTCTCCATCTTCTTTTCCTTCTCCTATTCCGGGTGATTTTCTTTACTGACTCGCCTATCCTTATTCAGGCGCACTTCATTCATATCTCTGATTAGAGTTTATTTTCAGCTCACGGGACATCTCCTGTAGAGGCAGTTCAGGATGACATCGTAGCAGATCCATCAGCGCCTGCGAGTGCTGCCATTTCAGGGTTTTGCACCGACCTTGTCGTCGCAGGTTCGTGTGCTCCATTTAATACTTAGTTGCCAGCATGCACTAGTA
Organism: Schoenoplectus tabernaemontani; assembly: GCA_037127355.1. NCBI lineage: Eukaryota > Viridiplantae > Streptophyta > Magnoliopsida > Poales > Cyperaceae > Schoenoplectus > Schoenoplectus tabernaemontani. Next base: position 1,849 of record JAZBJN010000041.1, read on the forward strand.
TTTTCATTCTTACATGTAGATTTTACAGACCCTGAGGCCGATGACATGGCGTCTCCTCACCGCTCGGAGCCTTTCTTTTATGACAGTCCTGCTTCACCGTCGATTTTGCTGGTACCCACTGGAGATGGTGACTCATTCGATGTGGTTCTGGGGCCAGTGCTCACTCTTGTACGATCAGAGGAGGCTTCTTTAGAGCAGGGGAGTCCATTGGCTGTCGAGCCCGCAGGCGACGAGCCACTACTGATCGAGGGAGGTCCATCTCATGCTTCTTCATCTCTCGACGGGCAGCCTCTCATGGCCACAGATGACAGAGTCTCGGCGAGCGGGTTGCGATCGACTACGACTCGAGTTGGATGAGAGCTGGCTGGTGGAGCAGCTATTCCACAGCCTAGAGACGGGGTTTCCGACTAGCGAGGGTCTCGCCGAGCCTCATGCTTCTCCCGGTATCTTATATTCTTTTTATTATTCGCCCGTATTTTATTTTTCATGTATTTATGCCTTCCATTTTATTTTGCAGCCGGGTCTGGTATACCTGCAGGTCTTCCTGAAGCGACCGATATCCCTATTCACGACTCGGTCACTTTGTCTCAAAGCGACGAGGCGATAGGTTAGATCTTTTCTTCCTTCTATTTCTTCTTAGGTTATAACAATTTGTCTAACCCATTTATTTTACTTGCAGATGTTTCATCGAGGGATGTGCAGCTCGCCTTGGCCGCGCTGGCGGATGCACTCCGGGATACCTTCTTCGGAGGCTATCCGCTAGATTTCGAGGTCTTGGACTCTCTGCCCAGTGGTTTCTCTTTTGACTGGTATGGGCTGATGCGGGATACCATCGCGCCAGCTCTACTCATTGCACCTCGTCTCGAGAGCACTTTCATTTCTAGGAGGTGTGAGGAGTTGCTCAGGGCTTACCAGGATGCGAGCTCTCTCGTTTATCGCACGAGTTGGAGATTCATGAGCTACGCAGCATTTGGAGGCCGCTCGACTCCACTACCTTCGCGGCTCTCTTCTTGTGCCACTCTCCGCTCCATGGGAGTTAGTGGTGGGCCCGCTCGATCGCTCGTGCGGGAGCTAGAGGACCACGGATCATCGGTGGAGGGCTTCTCCCGACATCTAGCGGGACGTCTCCCGAGTGCATTCACACGAGCGTCCGGGATAGTGCCTTCGCTCGGTTCTTGGACTTCGAGGCAGCTTCTTCGGGGAGGATAGGCACTCCTCCATACTCATTTAGAGACTATTAGTACTTGTGCTATTAGAGTTGGAGTCCCGCTTTTTGGGCCCATAGACTGCACTTTCATTTTTTCCTTTTCTCCTTTTCTTTTGCTATACTTGATATAGGATGCATTGACATTTATCATTTTGATCTCTTGTTGTGGATGATGCTTACTTCTATTATTATCCTTTCATCGCTTCCTCTGCAGCGCGAGGAAATATTTCATTGATTTCATGCTATGCACCTCCAATCTTATTTGCAAAAGCGCCCTATTACAACTGCTTCATTCTTTCGCAGCGTCTAAACATAATAAAGAAAAATCTTACAACATCCTATTACATTCATTCTATGTATGTTCATCTTTATTTATTGCAATACAAACTCAAGTAACCGTGGTATTTTACGGATACCGAACCCGGTCTGTATTGACCCTAGGCCGGGTACAGAATAAACCCGTTTATCCCTTTATTACTGATGGATAAACTTACCAGTATCAATTGGATTATGGATGCAATTGATAACACCATTTTGTGGATGCTCCTTGTATATTTAGTTGACATTTATTTGTGGAAGCTCACCCACTCTCCCCTCATTTGTGCACCGTTGCGTGCTAAAGTGGAAACTCACGTTCACTCATCTCCACTCAATTTGTTTTGTGGGGGTACTACCCTCAAACATCCATCACGCATCCCTGCGAGACAGGCTTTCATCGGGTAGGTCCGCTCTCCATGACCTGAGTCACTTCTTTAAGCGAATTACTTTATTTGACACTAAATGTCGGGCAAAAGCATAAACCCTTAGTCTTTCCCCCTCCATGATCTATTTTGGGATTAGAAACAGATCACCTCCTTGGGCGTGTGGTACTTTTGCGGATGAATGTACCCAACCTGGTTTTTTATATTTTAGCTACCCTCAAACATCCATCACGCATCCCTCGCGAGACAAAGCTTTCATCGGGTAGTCCGCTCTCCATGACCCGAGTCACTTCTTTAAGCGAGCCGCTTTGTTTAACATGGAATGTCGGGTACAAGCGTAAACCCTTGATCTGACCCCTCCATGATATGTCGTGGGATTATGACACACCATTTCTTCGGGCGTGTGGTACTTTTACGGATGAATGCACCCAACTCGGCTTTGTATAACACTCATGGTGTCGGGGACAAAGGTGGCAACCCCTTATTGAAAAGATTTTATTATTATATTTTTTATTATCATCATTTTTTTATGAGTAGGAAAATAGGTTTTTATTGTTTTACATATATATCCTTTTATTTTATCGAAGAAGGCGATTTTTGGTTATTAGTGATATATGTTACTAATAGTACGAGAGTTATTTATTTATATGCCCTCGTAAGCGACTATTTACTAGCCACCAATTTGCTCGACCTATCCCTTGACTTGCGCCGCGGCACCAATATGAGCAACTTTCGTCATTGGGCAATGAGATAGTTTGAGGGACAACCGCAAACCCCGCCCATTTTTGTGTTTATTCTCGTATCAAATGGACAAACCCAGTGGTATTTGTATTATGAGCCCAAACACCAAGGCTCTCGCCTTACATTCTCGCGTGGTTTTGGCTTTGAATTCTCTTATTCTATATATTTTTTATTTTTATAGGACTATACGTGTTTGTGTGGTTTTTGGATTTTTGGATGCATTCTATTTACATATGCACAAGTAGGGTTTTTGGGATTTTATGCAAAAGTGGAGGTTAGACATGGGTTTGTGTTTCGTGCACGTGTGTGTAAACGAACACTTATTCCCTCCTTATTTATTTACAATAGATACTACTCGGTTGGTCCCGCTCTGGGCTAGGTGTAGTACTTCTTCGATACCGCCCATTAATCGGTGGCATGGGCCTTTCACCTTCATGATCTATGAGTTGGTATGCGCGCCCCGTATACCTTCTCAATTACATATGGCCCTTCCCAATTCGGAGAGAATTTCGGGCCGATGTGCCGGCCAATGATCGGCCTCTTGAGGACAAGAACAAGCTCCCCTTGTTGAAATGCCCTGACTCGCGCCATCTTATCATATGCCCTTGTCATTTTTGCTCGATATATTTCGAGGTTCTATTTGGCTATCGATCTCTTCTCGTCCATGGCATCCAACTCGTCCGTCTAAGTTGTTGGCATTCGTCCATGGTCATATCATTTTGCATAGCCACCCGCAATGACGGTAGTTCCACCTCAAGAGGAGAACGGCTTCAACCCCAAAAGCCGAGAATACGGGGTAGCTTGCGTAGGCGTTCGGTATGTGGTCCGATAAGCCCATAATGCCTCCCGTAGACGATTATCCCGGCTCTCGTTGGTTGCCGTCCACCGTCTTCTTCATGATATTTATTAGGGTTTTATTAAAGGCTTCGACTGTGCCGTTGGCTCTCGGGTTATAAATGGACGAGAATCTCCAATCGATGTTAAATTGCTCGCCAGGGCATAGACTTTGGAGCTCTTAAAGGCCGTCCCATTATCGGATATTATCCGTTGCGGTGTGCCTTAGGCTCAATCGGTAGAGGATGTGCGTTTTGAAGAACTTAACCACATCGGATGCTTTAACTTCTTTAAGTGGAACGGCTTCGGCCCATTTTGTAAAGTAACTGTCGCCGCCGGGATGAACCGGTGACCTCTCGACGTAGGAGGATCTATGGGCCCTACTATATCCGTGCCCCACATATTAAATGGCCGGGATGCTACCGTGGGGTGCAACGGGTTTGGCGCTTGATGTATAAAAAGGCGTGTATCCGGCACACGGCACTTCCTTGCGTGCTCTTCACAATCACCACCATCGTGGGCCAATAATACCCCATTCGCTTGATCTTCAACTTCATTTTTGGCCCCGGACCGATGTGCTCCGCATAGTCGGAATGAACTTCTTTCATAACCCGCCCGCCTTGTGCCCACGATACACATCTCGACCACAACCGATCATAAGACCTACGGTATAGCGTATTGCCCACATATGCATACCGTAGTACCCGTTTTCTTAGTTGATCGGCTATCCTTTTATCCTTGGGGAGGGTGCCATGCGGAAATATTCGATGAACGGTTGTCTCCAATCATCGTTTTCTTCGATTATCATTGTTTCTTGGCATTCCATCTTTTCTAGCCCAAGTATTTTCATTATTCACATTGTCTGTCGTCCGACACAATGATAATGGTCTTCTATTGCGGACGATGATGTGGATTTCGCTCTGTTGGTTCACCCGACTCTTTAGCGAGTTTGGCCAACGTATCCGTTTCACCGTTCACGGCCCTCGTGACCTTCTCGATGGACACGTACGGGATTTTCTTCATTAATTCCATGGCCTTTCGGTGATATTGTATTAGTTAGGCTTTAAAACCTTATATTCGCCAATTATTTGATTTATTATCAGCTGTGAATCCCCAAAGATACGCACAGCCTTGATTTCCAGCTCCAGTGATAGCTCTAGTCCGCGATAAGTGCCTCATACTACTTCATTATTTGTGCATGGTTCGGTTAAAGCCAGAGAATGTCGTATTATCCCGCCTTCCGGGGTTACGAAGACTAGTCCTGCGCCAGCTCGCACAGTTGGGACTCCCGGGCCCGCGATCGGCTTGATTGAAGAAGCACCATCAAAGTACATCTCCCATATAGGACTTCCTTCTTCAATATGTAGAGTTTCCTCGTCAGGAAAGTCGCATTTTAATGGGGAGTCATCTTGAATCGGGTGTGCAGCCAGGAAATCTGCTAGCGCCTGCCCCTTTATCGCCTTTTGCGGTGTATAGGTGATGTCGAACTCGGTAAGAATGATAGCCCACTTGGCCGGCCTCCTGTCGGCATTGGCGAGTCATCAGGTATTTAAGAGGGTCCACCTTGGATATTAAAATGATTTTATGGGCTAGCATGTAGTGCCTCAATTTCTTCACCGCGAAGATTAGGGCTAAACAATGCTTCTCGATCGGTGAATACCCATGTTACGCCCCTACCATCATGCGACTTAAGTAATATAGCGCATTTTGATTACCATCCTGGTTTTCTTGTGCCAATAGGGCTCCCAAGGATCCATCCAGGGGCGGTTGTATATAGAATGAGTTCCTTCCGGGTATGGGCGCGCCAACTTTGGAGGGTTGAGTAGATAGGCCTTGATTTCTTCAAAGGCTCGTTGGCACTCGCCATCCCATTTAAACGGGATATTCTTCTTAGTCACGGGTGAAGGGTTGGATTTTACCCGATAGATTGGCTATAAACCGCCTGATATACGCCAATTGCCCTTGCAAAGATCGCAATTGTTTTAAATTCTTTGGCGGGGATAGTTCAGTTATTGCTTTAATCTTGCCCGGGTCTATTTCAATCCCCGTGACGTACCACAAACCCCAGAAATTTACCGGATGATACCATGAATGCGCATTTCAACGGGTTTAATTTGAGCGCATGTTCTCTCAGGCGGTTGAAAACGACCTCAAGATATTGGAGGTGTTCTTCATATGACATGGCTTTGATGACCAGATCATCCACATAGCACTCAACTATCTTGTGGATTAGATCGTCGAATATTTTCGTCATCGCCGTTGGTAGGTGGCACTGCATTTTTCAGCCCAAATGGCATGACTTTGTAACAATATATGCCAATCGGCGTGCGGAATGCCGTGTGCCTCTCATCTTTACGGCGCCATTTTAATTTGATTATAACCCGCATAACCGTCCATGAAGGAGAAGACTTCATAGGAGGATGTATGATCGATTATGATTTCGGTTACCGGGAGCGGGAAATCATCCTTAGGGCACGCCTTGTTTAAGTCCCGAAAATCTACACAGATGCGAATCTGCCCATTTTTCTTTTTAACCGGGACAATGCTAGCCACCCATTCTGGCATCTCTTCTTCTCGTATGAAGCCTGCGTCGATGAGTTTCTTCGTTTCCTCCACGACCTTTTCTTCGAGTTCTATTCTCATTCGCCTTGGCGCTTGTTTAATCGGCTTGAAGGTTGAATCAATTTTCAAGTAATGGACCGCCACGTTGGGATCTAATCCAGGCATTTCTTTATAACTCCAAGCGAAGCAGTCCATGTAGTTTTTAAGGAACGTCCTTAACCTGTCAGCCACCTCTTCCGGCAACGACGCGCTTATGAAAGTTGGTCGTGGGTCTTCTTCTGTCCCCAAATTAATTTCAGCTAACTCATCGACCGTATTAGGCTCCTTTTCTAGCTGTTTCAAAGCGTTTTTCGGGGCCAGGGGTATTGTCTTCTCTGTTTCATTATCCGGCCTTTCAACGAAGTCATGCAACGACTTTCTTCCATACGGCACCGTTGAGAGATCCCTCAAGACATCGCGTCATCGCGCTTATACCCTAACCCCCGGTATATTTTATTTTACCATCCAGGCCCAGGACCTTATTTCGGCCGCCATTCCGAAGTTCATCGAAGCGCTTGGCCTCGGCCTTGGATATGTCTCTCGACATTTTGCCCTTTTTGCCAATTTATACAGTTCCTTTCCAAAGGGATGAGACGCAGCGTCACCGCTCGTTGCATTCTCCGATTCTTGTTCTATCACCCACTTCTTCCAAGTGTTGTGATCAGGGTTCTTCAGAGACTGAGTTGAATCGCTCTGATAGAAAATTATAGCCTTGTGGATGATAGTTTTCCCTTTGATGCGCTCTACCTTTGCCGGCACAACAAAGGTCTTTAAGGTTTGGATGTGGTTCACTTCCCTTGGCATGAGGTCTTTAAAATGCCTTTCGGGAACCGCAATGATCTCTAGCGCTGCCATCTCTTCTTCCATCTCAATGTTCATGACTGAGTTGGAGCGGTAGATTTCTTTGATCGGCTTACGTCTCGCAACCTTAGGCTTGCTAGGTATGGGAGTGTGCGAGATCGTATAAGCCACCCCTTTGCCTTTGTTATTCGAGTTGTGCGGAGCTGGGTCTTGTTGAAAGCTCTTCGGGAGTTGGATCGTCCGTTTCTATGCCCTTCTTCTATAAGGTCTTTGAATACCCAAAGACATTCTTCAATTGTATGGCCCAAGATGCGATGATAAGGGCGAGAATTCGCTTCGCCGCTCTTTCTATGTCGGCGGTCGCTTACAAACGGAAGTGTCAACCCGCTCTTTAAGGCCTCGCTCAAATATCCGAGCCGTCTTATTTCTCGTAAAAGAGTATGGTTTACTCTTCTTGACCTTGAGGGTTTGCATGACGGTCGGTTGCTTAGCTCTCGTTTCTTCCCCCTTCGATTCATCTACTATTACAATTACCCGTTTGCCGCTATCGGGTGCTTGTCTTTCAGGGGTTCCGGAACGGGGTTCGCTCGTCACTTCTTTGAGTAGCTCGGAGTTATAGATTGCGGTTTGCAGGTTTTCAATCATTATCATGATTTCATTGTGTTGCACTTTAATATCCTGCATCACTTCCCATTGTTCGACACCTCTCTTCTATTATTTTCAACTTGGTGCCTTATTTCATCGATCGCATTCCGACGCGACCTTCGAAATTTTCCCGCCATGAGCGTTCTTCATTTATAGGCCTCGCCTAACCGGTTATCCCTTCCGCTACGGGTCCCGTGTTGATCATATATGACTCCTCACTTTCATTATCTGTTTCGGGCCCTTTATATGGCTTCTTGAGGATGTGATAGATGATCTCTTCGTCAGACTCTTCTTCCCAGGGTTGACGATCATGGCCAGACTCTTCTCCCGAGGCGGTATTACCCGAGTCGTTGGAATCTTCGGAATCTTCTCCCGAAGTTGCCTCTATGATCTGAATTTGAGGGGTGTTGGCAGGCTTAAAATTGAAAATGACCTCCTCTTCAGAATCACTTGCATTGATTTCGCTCGGTTTTATTTGGGCTTTATACGCAGCCACCTGTTTAAAGCGGAAGGTTGCTTCTTCACCCGACTTTCTCCCGGGTCTTTGGGCTCGAGCACCTCGGGGTTTGATATTAAATTTGACCTCTTCTTCTTCTCCAGACGAGGTATCAAATTTAGGGCCTTTGTTGAAGGGTTTCTGACCTGCTTTAGTTATAGGCCGGCTTGGCGCCACGGCGGATTTAGGCAGAAAATATTGGGCGTCATTGAACTTAATCTCATGCACCCCGAATGGCTTGACATCTCCGTCAATTCTCTTTTGTTTACCATTCTCAATATATTTCAGGCACTGGTGCAGAGTGGAAGGTATGACCTGGTTACTGTGAAGCCACGGGCGACCCAGCAACGCCCGATAAGAGGTTTCAGCGTCAATGACATAGAATTTAGTAGGCGCTTTTAGGCTTCCGCATTGCAGGTTCAGAGTTATAGCTCCCAGAGCCTTTTGGGAGTTTTGGTTGAAGCCATGAATAATCACCTTTTCGTCAGATAGATTCTTCACATCTAAGGTGATGGTCTTCAGAGTTTTGAGCGGCATGATATTGATCGAAGACCCCGCGTCGACCAAGATGCGGCCAATCTTTTGCCCTCCACGAGTTTCCGGTGATGTATAGCGGGCGGTTATGGTCAACGGTGCCTATTAGGAGGTCATCGTCGTAAAGTTTATACAGGCGGCCCGCTTGGCGGTGAATAGGGCCTCCTGCATATTTTGCTCGATGAAATATGACTTATACTTCTCAGGATCTTGCAGGGCCTGAATTAGTACCTCCCTTAGGTCTTGTGACATCATCAACGCGTCAAATATGCTTAATAGCGCTGGAATCTTACGCAGATGTGCCAACACATTATATTCTTCGCCCGTCGACCGGGTCCTTTCTGGGTTCTTGCTTAGGCTCTCAGCCTCTTTGCCTTTATTCTGGACCTTGTCCTTTCCTTTATCGGAATCCTTGGGAGCCTGTCTCTCGGGTATATAAGTCCCGGACCGGAGTACGGCTTTACATTCTTCATTTTTGGTCCCAGAGGTGCTTGCCTCCCCTTCGTCATTCGGGAAGAACATCTCCTCTAATGTTGGCATATCTTCGTCGTGAGAAGAATATACCATATTGCACGAAGCACCCCAGATCTCTTCGCTTTCTTCTTTATTTATTTCTTCATTTATATTTTCTTCCTTTTGACATAGGGTTAGTTTCTCCCAGTCTTCTTTGGAGATGAAGTGTTGAAGGGTGATCACCTCGGGACTGCCCTGCTCGTACTCTTCAATCTTATTCTTTCTGGACTTGTTGTTTCTATGCTTCTTTTTCTTCTTAAGAACCTGATCTTGGCTCTGGTCCACCTTATAATATACCCTGGGCTTTGGTGGGACCACTGGCGTGATATCGTCTTTCCATTTCATGCCAGGTTCTTTCTTGAGAGCTTTAAGCATTTTAATCGATTTCTTCGATAGGTGCGTAGTCCATTGTTCTTCCTGGTCTTCGCATGACTGGCCCGGGACTTTCTCTTCCTCATGAGAGATCGTGTTGGCCTGCTCATGGGCTGATGGGCTTTGCAAGAACCCCTTAGGTAAAGTAATTTCACCGTTTTTATACGCCTTTTCGACCCAATCTTTGAAGACCCAGCAATCTTCAATTGAGTGCCCTAGTACTCTATGGTATGGGCAGAAGTTGGGTTCGTCCGATTTATCGGCATCTTCCGGACGTTTACTGGCCGGCAAGGTTAGGCCATTCTTTAGTGCTCCCCTGAAGATTTGAGCAACTTTATCTTTCCTGAAGGAGTACGGTTTAGTCTTCTTTTGTCTGAGGGACTCAAAACTCCGTGAACTCCCTCCCGGATTGGGCCTGGGTCCCTTGTTGTAATTATTGCCATTTGTGCCACTGCTGCCGCCTTGGGTGTCTGCGTTGGCAACCATCTTATCTTTTAACGAGGTGAATGCCACTTTGGTTTCGGCTCGGGCTCCTCGTTGCGGCCTATTATTCATGAAGTTCTAAGCACGGTGTGCGGTGACATTCTTTCCATATTGGATACCGATCCGAGCAAGTCTTTGAATGTGTTGACCTTTGTCACACCAAGAAGCATGCCCATCCACCCGTCAATGTTCTTCATGATTAGGTTGACGCCTCATCTTCGGTTAATGTGCGGTCGCATTTGATGCCGAGGTTCCGCCATCTATTGATAAAATCGTCATCGACTCCCTTTCTTGGGTTTAGTACTTGCAGACGGCTATGTTTATCTTATCGACACCATGACAAATCGCGCCCGAACGAGTCCGCCATCTCGTCCTGTGTCCCGATGCCGTTGTTTTCCGAATAATACCATTGGAAGGCGGTTCCCACTAAGCTCGAGGGAATTGTCTTAACAACAAGCAGCATCATTGCCGCCCGTGTTGCGCGTGAGGCTACAAAGTGGGCTGTGTGTTGTTCGGGGTTCAGTCTTTGTTGCCTTCCCGGAGAAGGTCCCTGAAGCGGGGAATCACATACCCTTTAGGATATTCTTCTAAGTCGTATATGGCAGTGGTATGGATGTCCACGCTTTTAACGGGAGGGATAGCGTATCCACCTCCAGCCTATTTGCATTTTCTTCGGGCAATCATGGCTTGAATCTCTTTCCGGGATATTCCCGTTGGTTCACCCTCCACTTCTATTGTCCCGTGCGGATGGGGTTTAGAATCGACAGTTGTTTTCCTTATGATTGCTTTTGGTACTGTGGACCCCTTTCGACGGAGCTACCGGCCTTGAAATTGGCGTCTTGTGATTCTTGCAAGGATTTGACCGCCTTAATCAATTCTTCATTTTGTTTCAAAGATGGTAGCGATTAGCTCCCGTTGCCTAATCGTTCTTCGTCCCGTGCCTCGATGTGGCCTTTTAGTATTTCAATTTCATCGATAGGCACTTCGGGACGTGTTTCAACGTCATCTTCATTGTCGAAGAAGTCGTGGTTTTCGTTGTGGTCTTCCCTTCCTCGCTATTGCCCTCGGGATTGACTCTCTTGGGAGGTCTCCTTTTCTACCATTATTTTTATTGGTATTGGTGACGTGAGCTTGATTAGGCGGGGACCGGTCATCCCGGGTCATATTCACCTCGCATCGTTGTCCGGATCGCATCGTAGCTTGCGCCGATGGTGTTGATCGAGAAGTGCTCTTCATAACGAGCGGTTCTTCTCTTCTTCTTTGTTTGGTCGGGCGTTATTTTCAAGTTATTGAGTGGTATTCTCGAGCCTAATCGGCCGAATACACTCTTTCGACCTAGACGGCCGAACACGCTCTCGGCCGAGCGTTAGATCGCCGCCTTGCCGGGCCGGGCTTGAGATTGGGACCTTGTTGGCCGGGAACCCTTTGGGACCCACACCGCCGGGTGCTAGGTGTTGCCTTTGGTGTAAACCTCCTCAAAAGTGCGGAGTTGAGACAATGGCTTGCGGCCGAGCCATGTCTTGAGATTGACCGAGCGGGAGACGTATTGTCTCGACCTAGCGTTTCTCACGCTCTTCCTCTCGCTCGAGGCCCCGCGAGCCTTGTAGATGGCTTCGCAGGGCTTGAGACTTGTCCCCGCGCGCCGAGGCCTTTGAGTTGGGCGAGGTGTGGGCTTAGGCACCTCCCATGCCCGGCGGAGCCGGCCCGTGGCCGAGTTCTTGCCACTATGCGAGAGCCGTGAATTTGTTAGAGATCGGGATAGCCGGCCTAGCCACCACCTGAGCCTGTATGCATCCAGGGCCCTCTTCCCGGACGCTCGAGAGTTGCGGGTAGTTTGGGCCGCGCCTTTGGGGCCGTCCTCTGGACGGTTGCCTTCTCCTCTTTGGGGAGGTAGTAGGAGAGGCCATGACATTGTTTGAGATCCCCTTGGGAGTCGTGGTGATCGAGTCCTCCTCCTCGTCCGGGATGGAGATCCGGACGGTTGCCATGAGTGATCGTGGCCACCGGAGCCGGGCCGTAGATGGTGAGTTCCTCGCGGGATGGTCCCGAAGAACATAAAAAGCTTGCCCTCCGGGCTCTGTGTGCATGACGGCGTAGGGAGCGAGGTTGAAGTTTCCAAAGTATGCCATTTCGCAAAAAACAAAAACACTTGAAAATTATTAGTCATTTTTAGCGCATAGAAGACCACTTGTATCTCTTAACTATTCCATTTGCCTCTCTCTTTCGAGATAAGAGGAGAATCTAGGTCCCACCTGGGCGTGCGATCCCGTGCGACCCTTTTCGCGCGCTCCGCACCGCCGCCGGCGATGGGTTGCGGAAGAAGGACACGGAGATCCCTCCCGAGCGTGCATCTACGCATTGGGTGCCGCCGATTCTCGCCGTTTAGAGATTATTTGGATGCACATTCGGGGGTTTTTAGTGATTGTGAGTTCTTGTAGATTCCGGTGGGCGCAAGCCCCCACCGTTAATTACCCCGGGCTACGAACCTCGAGGCACCTCTCGGATCTTTGAAAGAGAGAAGCAAATAGTATAGTTAAAAGATGGTCAAGTGGTCGTCTAATTTCATAAAAAGGGGTCTACGGAAGATGAACAGATTGGTTCAATCTATGGAAGACAAACCTACAAACAGATCGGTTTTGTCCTATGGAGGACGAACCTACAAACAGATCGGTTCGGTCCATGCCACCTCGAGATGTAACCTTACCTACGGACCGAGTTAATCTCTTCATGGGGCTTGAGGTGAGTCTACATACGAACGACTCGACCTCCGTTGATCTAGAAGATAAACCTACAAACAGATCGGTTCAATCTTAACTAGTCAACAACCAATCACACAAAATACAACTCGAAGCGCCGAGCCGGTTGATCTTGAGGTTGGTGAATCGGGGAAGGGTGGATATGGCCCACGTGTTTCTTCTCACCGATCTTCTAGATCATGAATTCGAAGCACTAAGCCGATTCATAAACCTAGGAAACACATTGCACACAATGTCAAACCCGAAGCACCTTGGGCCGGTTCAACATTGAGGCATGTGTAAGTGAAGGAACCTACCTACGAACGGTTCACATTCATCGTTTTGTGGATGAATCTACCTACGACCGATTCAATCTCACAGTCTCGGAAATGAGCCAGGAGACAAACTCATCGACGGACGAGTTCAGTCTTGCCAGCTCAAATGGTCATGAATTACTTGTTCATGACGCCGAGTCATTAAGATGTCGCTTCGCTCGGACATCTTAATGTTCTTCTTCTTCAAAGTCGACATATCTCTTCATGTCGATGTCGTAGCTTTGGTCATTCTTCAGCCGAGCGTCGAGATGTTCTTGTCTCAACTAATCATTCTACGTGTTGCATTACTTGTGCAAAATTACTATGTTGCCCTACACCCCTTGTGTGAGCGTATTCAATCATGAGTTACTTGCTCATGGCGCGAGTCATTAAGATGTCACCTGTCTAGGACATCATAATGTTCTTCTTCTTCAGAGTCGACATATATCTTCATGTTAGTATTGTAGCTCTGGTTATTCTTCATCAAGTGTCAAGATGTTCTTGTCTCGACATATTCACTCATGTTGCTATCAAAGCCTTATTCATCTCACGTCAAGATGTTCCTGTCTTGACGTATCTTATGATTTTTCATCAAGTGTCAAGATGTTCTTGTCTCAACGTATCTTCTCGTATTGCTATTAAAGCCTTAATCATCTCACGTCAAGATGTTCCTGTCTCAACGCATCTTTTCGTGTTGTCATTGCAACCTTATTTATCCTCCGTCAAGGTGTTCTCGTCTTTGACTAATCATTCTAAATGTTATATCATTTGTGCAAATGTTCTTATGTGGCTCTACACTTCTTATGTGAGCATATTTATTCATTTCTAAAGTGCACAAAGTCTATTATATAATATCTTCCATTATTATTTTTATTATAAAGATGCATTTATTTATTATTATTATTATTATTATTATTATTATTATTATTATTATTATTATTACTATTATTATTTTTTATTATTATTATTTTTATTTCTTAAACTCTATTTATCTATGTAGAAAATTATTTACAAAAATAATAAGAAAAGAGGTAGCTATTAATTAGAATTTCATTTATATTTTTGGGATTTTTATAATAGCTAAAATAGTAAAATTTTATTATTATTTTTTTATTATTTCTAAACTCTATTTACCTTGTAGAAAATCACTTACAAAAATAATAGAAAATAAAAAAAAATAAAATGGCTATGATTTTTATTTGTATTTTTAAAATGTTTATAATAGCCAAAGTAATAGAATTTTATTATTATATTCTATTATATTGAAATACTATTCATTATATAAGAATCATTTACAAAATTAAAAGATGGTTAGCTATATTATTTTTATTATTATTATTTCTTTATTTTTTTATTTTTTTAAAATCCATAATAGCTAAAAAGAAATCATTATTAATATTCCATTCTATTTATTATACTATTCATTATATCTATTTTTATTATTTCTATTTATTATTTATAGAAAAGTATAAGATTTTTATTATTAGTTGAAAATAGCCATAAGAGATGAAATTCATTATGTTTTTATTACAACTATTATTTTTATTACATTTTATTCATCAAAAGTATTTTTATTGTATATGTTTGTATAGAAATAAAAGAAATACAATTCATATTATAAAACTATATTATCATTCTTTATTATAAAAGAAAATGCATTTTACTATTTATTACCATGGTATTATATTTTTATATATTTTATGCTATTTATTTTTATTATTCTTTTTTTACAGAAAATATCAATATAATATCTATTGTTATTCATATATTTTTTATTTATCAAAGAATATAGCTAATCTCATTGTTTATTATAGTATATTACTATCATCATTATTATTTCATGGAAAATCACTTGAAAAATCACTAAAATATATCTAGTTATTATTTATGATTTTTATTTGTATTTTTGGAATTTTATAGTATTTAAAATGGCAAGTCAAAGCTAGGTCAAATATACCAATATATGTAATGTATTTTGCTTTTAAATTGTTTTAACATGATTATATTTTTAAAACTGGAATATTATTGTATAGAAAAATAGTATGAAAAATAAGGAAATTTTAGAAACAAATTTGAGTCAATTTGGAGTTCAGGAACGTTTTCAAATGATTTATTTATCATATATAATTATTGTTCTGTTATTATTTAATCATTGGGCCTAATCTGGGCCTTTGGATCTGTATCAAGATCAGCACAACTCTTTATTTAACTTTCATGTTTACTTGGGCCGCCGGATTAGATTAAGATTTGCACTGCGTGGATCGACGGCCCAGATCAATTCATGCTTTAATTTCCTAAATGTTCAATAGCCCAGATCCTTTGGATTCGTCCCAATATTCGTGCGCCTTTCAAGATTAGTACAGAAGAACCTTTCTCTGTCTCTTCTCCACCGTGCTTCAAGATGCGTGCTAGGAGGTTGATTCCGGCGCTCCGGCGATCTGATCGACGATCGGACACTACAGTTAGTGTCGCCTTGATACGAAGAGTCGATTAACACATTCCGATCATGGATTAATACAACGTATCGCTGACATTGACTCTTCTTTTTACTGGTTTCGTACCGATCGGTACCAATTGCATCTCATTCTCAAATTGAGCCGTTTTCATCTCAATTCCTTGTTCTTGTTAGCTTATTTACATGATTCCCAGCCCTAACTATGTCTAGAAATGACACAACTATGACAATTACCCATATTGTGAGGTTAATCGCGATTGAACAGTAACTGAAGTCGGTACCGGTTATGAATTCAGTGTCAATCATTATATTTCCAAGCAATTGTTAAGATTTCTTTGATCATTAAGATGTATAGCTCATCGCCTATGCAATACACACTAATCCAAGTGATTATCTGGATTGATTATAGCATTTGGATGTGCCATTGCTGTATCAGTTTGAATCACAGCGACAGACTTCAAGAATTCAACCCAATTGCTTGATTCAAAGCTGTAATCTTGATATATTTGCTTGGAAATATAATGATTGAGAGGTCAGTGACCTTCGATCAATCAATTATCACAATTTGAGCTAGGAGATCACTCGGTCTTCGACTAGCTTTACTGACAATTGCGATTTTATTGCTGTTCACTCGATTCAATCAAAGAAAAAGCAAAGAAACATCAAAGAAGTCATTCAAATAGCAAGGCGATGATGTAAGGAAGTGATTTAATCAAAGAAATCAAGAAATTCGACAAAACATGAAAAATTACAGATAATGGGTAACAGTACCAGATTTAACTGAAATTAATCAAAATTGGATGTAATTACATTCCAAGCTCTTGTCTCTATCAATTATACTCACCTATCCTCTTTCTCGTAGCTCTATCTCTTTGAATTGATCGCTAATGGTGGAAGGAGTGTGTATACCGAGCTCTCAACACTTGTTGAGTTCAATCGGTTGGTAAAGCTTCTAATTTGCTCTCTAGATAGTTTCTTGAAGGGCTATGGGTATCCTCTCTCTGAATCAATTCTGAGGGTTTATATAAGCCAGGGGTATGTGTATTGCTAAATGGTGATTGGTTGGGTAATTAGTGCTTGGATTACGGTTTAAACTCAATCTCAACCCTTGGTTCAATCTAAATCAGTGGCTAGGATGCATTTGTGTTTTCTAATTACTCAATTGAGTCAATCTCTAGCAGTTAAGCTGTTTTGAGTTAGTTGCATACATTCTCTTATTTACCCCTTTGCCACTATTCGGCCTCCACACTCTTGCAAGCTTCTCTGGCTCTTTCTAGAACCTTCCAGACCTTACACTATGCCTATATAAGCTGCTAGCATGCTCCCTTAGCTCCATTTTACAGAATTGATCTCAATTCGCATCTTCTTCTCCATTACAAGCTATAATCAAGTTTTAAACTTTCATCTCACTTCCTTGCTTGTTTCTTCTGTCTCAAAGCCTCAACATCATTGATTTAGTGTCAGGCAACTCTTCACACACTTCCTTTGTTGATTTGTTAGCTCTAACATAGTGCTTGATCTGTCATTTCTCAAGCCGAAGGGTGACTTGGCACATTTCCTATTTCTAACACTCAATTCTTCTCAATTCTTGTTTCAACACCATCGCCTTAAGTCTAGAAAGCTACCTCAGCTATCAATTGCAAGTTTTAATCTTCAATTGATAAGTTCAAGATTTTAATTCGAGGTAATTGCTTCTGTTCTATCTCTCTCTCGTGTTGCATTATTTTAAAATCTAATACAATGCACATGTTCTCCTTTGTATAATGTAGCTAAGGCCGTGAGTAATCGACTTGAAACTCGGCCCTTTGTTCGATCTCCATTGATGGCGCCTTCTACGTTTCTACTGTCGAGAGGAAGAAGAAGAAGAGGAGGAGGGAGAAGGGTCGAGTTCTTCTCTCGCTCGTACGGGCACACGTGAGCCAAATCATAGAAGAAGAAGAGTGCAGAGGGAGAGACCGCAAGAACCAGGTGCATGCACCCTTCCTTTTCTTTATTTAAATTCCAGCTGATGTTTTTTGTGTAGACTTGGCTTGCAAGTTATTCATACACCACAGGCTCATAAATCTGACAGTG
Source organism: Schoenoplectus tabernaemontani (assembly GCA_037127355.1). Taxonomy (NCBI): domain Eukaryota; kingdom Viridiplantae; phylum Streptophyta; class Magnoliopsida; order Poales; family Cyperaceae; genus Schoenoplectus; species Schoenoplectus tabernaemontani. The sequence goes on from JAZBJN010000041.1 coordinate 19,354, forward strand.
GGCCCTATCTGTAAGATTACTGAGTCTAGGTTTATAGATATCATTAGTGGCTGATTAGTGCATGATTAGGGTTAACTGATGTGATCTGGCATGATTTGATTGGCTCACTAGTTTAATCACCCTCCCTTTATCACTGATTACTCATTAACTGCTGCTGAGGTGGCCTTATGGTGTGATGCCATATGGCATAGGATTGGGTGAGGTGGCTTCCTCTAGCTGTGCCATGTGGCACGGTGCGCATTGAAGTGGCTCATTGTGGTTGTGCCATGTGGCATAGGGTGGGATGAGGTGGACCATCGGCCGATCGCCACGTGGCACCGAGGTGGGGCCCACCGTCGGTGACTTGTGCCGGGGTGGGGCCCACTTGCGACATGGACCAATGGGAGGCCGCCACGTGGCACTCAGGCCGCTCGAGTTGGTCCAATCTGCAGTCGCCGCCACGTGGCACACCCTCTCTCTTCACTTATTTTATATCTTCCGTGTTTATTACACCCAGTTTGTACCCGTAGCCGCCATCATCTCCAAGTTGTACCCGTAATTGCCTTGATCAAATCTCGGCCTTTGATTAATCCATTTATTCTCGCTTTTATCTTCCCCGAATTTATTTTAATAGCTTCACTTATCCAAAAATCATGAAAATTTCACCA
>JAZBJN010000042.1:0-14000 GCA_037127355.1 Schoenoplectus tabernaemontani
ATATATACTCATGCGGGAGAGGGCTATACTTGAGCGTACTGGGATATACGACCCGATCTTTCTGTCGATGTTTCGCTATCACATCGACACACCTTGGTTGTGGGCCTTTTGCGAGAGGTGGAACTATTCCACCAATACTTTGTTCATTGATGACCGGGAGCTGACTCCGACCCTCCTGGAGATACAGCAGTTGACGGGGTTGCCGATCTTTGGCTGGTTTTACGACGAGTTCATAGTCTCACCTACTGACTTGAGAGATTCATCTCGATTCCCGTCATCTTTACAGAGGGTGTATGATATATACCATCATTTGAGAGGGGGTCACTCCGGAGTCCCCTTCAGGCATTGGATTGCCTATTTCACAGATCGAGTTCATACTCGTCCCGAGGGCTTAGCCTCTATTCGGGATCCTTTTGGCATGGTCGTCTCGAGATTCACTATGACGGCCCCGCCCTTCTCAGATGCATTGTGCTCTCACGATATAGATCGGGAGACTTATTTGACCGCATTCATTTCCGGTGGATCGTTACTTTCTACTACCCAGCTCCCCAAAGATACACCATCCGCCTTCTCGTATTTGTCATGGCGAGTTTGATTGCGCGGGCGCAGGATTTCCTTAGCGTGCTCGTATGGCCAACATTTACAGGGGTCTCCGCGGTCTAGTATCATCTCGTAGTCCTTCGAGATGTAGGGAGCCGATTCCATGGCATTTGGTTAGCGGCCGGCTTCATATGCATTGGTCGTTCTTATGATCCCGGTATGGTCGCTTCATCGAGAGACCATTTACCTCTCGTTGGGCGATTTAGCCGGAGTGCAGCCCACTTCTTTGACTCCCACGACGCCGATACGTGATTTTATAGGAGTCGTGATCATCCGAGGTTCGCTCGAGATAGACCGATGACTCGCAGATAGCCGTGGACCGTGAGAGCGGTCGGTGGTTGATAGTAGGGTTCCTTCTTCCGACCCTTCCAAAGATTCGGGATAGATCGACCGACTTGGAGTACCTTGTTAGCATCCGCCGTGTTTCCTTCCTTTTAGATCGGGTGATCACATATTCATTGAGCCCTATTCACCTCCTCATCGGTGTGCACATCGGTTTGGGCTAGATCAGATATCCCGCCGCCTCTTCTTCGTCCCGAGTTTTTGGCAACCGACTTGGAGGGTGTCGGGTGGTGTTACACTCACCTCTTCCGACTAGGTACAGTGTGTTCGTTGCCGATGGTTCCCACTTCTCGAGTTCCCACTTTCTCGAGACGTTATCGCAAGGGTATCATGATGCCATCCGCTCTTATCGCTCATACACTCCTCCCGTAGTTGCACGTGTCACTTGCCCTCGTGACGGATATGTCTTTTCTAGCGGCGATATCTCATACGGCCGCTCTCTTTTCCCGCACATCGCTCGTAGAGCCTATTGATTTCCGTGGTTTAGACAGCCGGTTTTCTCGTGCTCTCGTTAGGACTACTCTTACTGTGTACACTTCATTATTCCTTTTAGGTTACTTTTCCTTTTGATAAGCCTCGTCTCATTTCAACCAATTCTCTTTTGATTCGTAGTTGGCTTACGAATATGATCATGCGAGCCCGGTTCTCTGGTCCCTCGTCCACGAGTGGTCGACGTTCATTCTCGCCCACATGTCGAGCCACCGGCTCCGCCCACCATGGGGAGAGATCGAGACGGCGCTTCTCACCGCCTTCCCCGTCTTCTTTTCCTTCTCCCACTCCGGTGATTTTCTTTACCGACTCGCCTATCCTTATTCGGCGCACTTCATTTTCATTTCTGATTAAGGTTTATTTTTCAGCTCGCGGGACATCTCCTGTGGAGGCAGCCCGAGACGACATCGTAGCAGATTCGTCGACGCCGGCGAGCACTGCTATTTCAGGGTTTTGCACCGACCTTGCCGTCGCAGTTCGTGTGCTTCATTTAATACCTAATTGCCGCATGCACTAGTATTTTCATTCTTACATGTAGATTTTACTGACCCGAGGCCGATGACATGGCGTCTCCTCACCGCTCGAGCCTTTCTTTTATGACGTCCCCGCTTCACCGTCGATTTTGCCGGTACCCACCGGAGACGGTGACTCATTCGATGTGGTTTCGGGGCCGTGCTCACTCTTGTACAATCGAGGAGGCTTCTTTAGAGCAGGGGAGTCCATTGGCTGTCGAGCCCGCAGGCGACGAGCCATTATCGATCGAGGGAGGGCCATCTCATACTTCTTCGTCTCCCGACATGCAGCCTCTCATGGCCATTGATGACGAGTCTCGACCGAGCGGGTTGCGCCGACTACGACTCGAGTTGGATGAGAGCCGGGCCGGTGGAGCAGCCTTTTCCACGCCCCGAGACGGGGTTCGGCTAGCGAGGGTCTCGCCGAGCCTCATGCTTCTCCCGTACCTTATATTTCCTTTATCATTTGCCCGTATTTTACTTTTCATGTACTTATGCTTCTTCATTTTATTTTGTAGCCGGGTCCGGTACACCCGCGGTCCTCCCGAGGCGACCGACATCCCTATTCCCGATTTCACTCCCGCCCGTCTCAAAGCGACGAGGCGATAGGTTAGACCTTTTCTTCCTTCTATTTCTTCTTTGGTTATAACAATTGTCTAACCCATTTATTTTACTTGCAGATGTTTCATCGAGGGATGTGCGGCTGCTTTGCCGCGCGCGGCGGATGCACTCCGAGACACCTTCTTCGGGGGCTATCCACTAGATTTCGAGATCTTGGACTCTCTCGCCCTGGTTCTCTCTTTGACCGGTATGGGCCGATGCGGATACCATCGCGCCGCCTCTACTCATTGCACCTCGTCTCGAGAGCACTTTCATTTCTAGGAGGTGTGAGGAGTCGCTCAGGGCTTACCAGATGCGAGCTCTCTCGTTTATCGCACGAGTTGGAGATTCATGAGCTACGCAGCATTTGGAGGCCGCTCGACTCCACTACCTTCGCCGCTCTCTTCTTGTGCCACTCTCCGCTCCATGGGAGTCGGTGGTGGGCCCGCTCGACCGCTCGTGCAGAGCTAGAGGACCACGATTGTCGGTGGAGGGCTTCTCCCGACATCTAGCGGACGTCTCCCGTAGCCGCATTCACACGAGCGTCCGGATAGTGCCTTCGCTCGCTCTTGGACTTCGAGGCAGCTTCGGAGGGGGATAGGCACTCCCTCCATACTCATTTAGAGACTATTAGTACTGTGCTATTAGAGTTGGAGTCCCGCTTTTTGGGCCCATAGACTGCACTTTCATTTTTTTTCTTTTCTCCTTTTCTTTTGCTATACTTGATATAGGATGCATTGACATTTATCATTTTGATCTCTTGTTGTGGATGATGCTTACTTCTATTATTATCCTTTCATCGCTTCCTCTCAGCCGCGAGGAAATATTTCATTGATTTCATGCTATGCACCTCCAATCTTATTTGCAAAAGCGCCCTATTACAACCGCTTCATTCTTTCGCAACGTCTAAACATAATAAAGAAAAATCTTACAACATCCTATTACATTCATTCTATGTATGTTCATTTTTATTTATTGCAATACAAACTCAAGTAACCGTGGTATTTTACTTGATACCGAACCCGTCTCGTATTGACCTCTAGGCCGGCATAGAATAAACCCGTTTATCCCTTTATTACCGATGGATAAACTTACCAAGCATCAATTGGATTATGGATGCAATTGATAACACCATTTTGTGGATGCTCCTTATATATTTAATTGACTTTTATCCGTGGAAGCTCACCCACTCTCCCCTCATTTGTGCACCGTTGCGTGCTAAAGTGGAAACTCACGTTCACTCATCTCCACTCAATTTGTTTTGTGGGGGTACTACCCTCAAACATCCATCACGCATCCCCGCGAGACAAGCTTTCATCGGGTAGGTCCGCTCTCCATGACCCGAGTCACTTCTTTAAGCGAATTACTCTATTTGACACCGAATGTCGGGCAAAAGCATAAACCCTTAATCCGACCCCTCCATGATCTATTTTGGGATTAGAAACAGATCACCTCCTTGGGCGTGTGGTACTTTTGCGGATGAATGTACCCAACCCGGTTTTTTATATTTTAGCTACCCTCAAACATCCATCACGCATCCCTCGCGAGACAAGCTTTCATCGGTAGGTCCGCTCTCCATGACCCGAGTCACTTCTTTAAGCGAGCCGCTTTGTTTAACATGGAATGTCGGGCACAAGCGTAAACCCTTGATCCGACCCCTCCATGATATGTCGTGGGATTATGACACACCATTTCTTCGGGCGTGTGGTGCTTTTACTTGATGAATGCACCCAACCCGGCTTTGTATAACACTCATGGTGTCGGGGACAAAGGTGGCAACCCCTTATTGAAAAGATTTTATTATTATATTTTTTATTATCATCATTTTTTTATGAGTAGGAAAATAGGTTTTTATTGTTTTACATATATATCCTTTTATTTTATTAGAAGAAGGCGATTTTTGGTTATTAGTGATATATGTTACTAATAGTACGAGAGTTATTTATTTATATGCCCTCGAAGCGACTATTTACTAGCCACCAATTTGCTCGACCTATCCCTCGACTTGCGCGCGGCGACCAATATGAGCAACTTTCGTCATTGGGCAACGAGATAGTTTGAGGGACAACCGCAAACCCCGCCCATTTTTGTGTTTATTCTCGTATCAAATGGACAAACCCAAAGTGGTATTTGTATTATGAGCCCAAACACCAAAGCTCTCGCCTTACATTCTCGCGTGGTTTTGGCGTCGAATTCTCTTATTCTATATTTTTATTTTTATAGGGCTAAATGTGTTTGTGTGGCTTTTGGATTTTTGGATGCATTCTATTTACATATGCACAAGTAGGGTTTTTGGGATTTTTATGCAAAAGTGGAGGTTAGACATGGGTTTGTGTTTCGTGCACGTGTGTGTAAGCGAACACTTATTCCCTCCTTATCTATTTACAATAGATACTACTCGATTGGCCCCGCTTCCGGGCTATGTGTAGTACTTCTTCGATATCGCCCATTAATCGGTGGCATGGGCCTTTCACCTTCATGGTCTATGAGTTGGTATGCGCCGCCCCCGTACACCTTCTCAATTACGTATGGCCCTTCCCAATTCGGGAGAATTTTGGGCCGATGTGCCGCCAATGATCTACTCTTGAGGACAAGAACAAGCTCCCCTTGTTGAAATGCCCCGACTCGCGCCATCTTATCATATGCCCTTGCCATTTTTGCTCGATATATTTCAAGGTCTCCGCCGGGCTATCGCCTCTTTCGTCCATGGCATCCAACTCGTCCTGGGCCTAAGTTGTTGGCATTCGTCCATGGTCATATCATTTTGCATAGCCACCCGCAATGACGGTAGTTCCACCTCAAGAGGGAGAACGACTTCAACCCCAAAAGCCAAAGAATACGGGGTAGCTTTGCGTAGGAGTTCGGTATGTGGTCCGATAAGCCCATAATGCCTCTTGTAGACGATTATCCCGTCTCGTTGGTTGCCGTCCACAGTCTTTTTCATAATATTGATCAAGGTTTTGTTAAAGGCTTCGGCCAAGCCGTTGGCTCTCGGGTTGTAAATGGACGAGAATCTCCAATCAATGTTAAATTGCTCCGCCAGGGCATAGACTTTGGAGCTCTTGAAGGCCGTTCCATTATCGGATATTATCCGTTGTGGTGTACCAAATCGGTAAAGGATGTGCGTCTTGAAGAACTTAACCACATCGGACGCTTTAACTTCTTTGAGTGGGATGGCTTCAGCCCATTTTGTAAAGTAATCTGTCGCCGCCAGGATGAACCGGTGACCTCTCGATGTTGGAGGGTCTATGGGCCCCACTATATCTGTGCCCCACATATTAAATGGCCAGGATGCTACCGTGGGGTGCAACGGGTTTGGCGCTTGATGTATAAAAGGGCCATGTATCTGGCACATGCGGCACTTCTTCGCGTGCTCTTCACAATCAGCCACCATCGTGGGCCAATAATACCCCATTCGCTTGATTTTTAACTTCATCTTTGGCCCAGACTGATGTGCTCCGCATAGCCCGGAATGAACTTCTTTCATAACCCGTTCGCTTCGTGCCCCGATACACACCTTAGCCATAATCGATCATAAGACCTACGGTATAACGTATTGCCCACATACGCATACCGTAGTACCCGTTTTCTTAGTTGATCGCAATTCTTTTATCTTTGGGGAGGGTGCCATGTCGGAAATATTCGATGAACTAGTTGTCTCCAATCATCGTCTTCTTCTGTTATCATTGTTTCTTGGCATTCTATCTTTTCTAGCCCAAAGATTTTCATTATTCACCTTATCCGTTGTTTGACACAATGATAATGGCCTCCTATCATGGGACGATGATGTGGATTTCCGCTCGTCGTTGGTTCACCCAGCTCCTTGGCGAGTTTGGCCAACGCATCCGCTTCACCATTCACGCTCTCGTGACCTTCTCGATGGACACATACGGGATTTTCTTCATTAATTCCATGGCCTTCTCGGTGATATTGTATTAGTTCCGCTTCAAGACCTTGTATTCGCCAATTATTTGATTTATTATCACCGTGAATCCCCAAAGATGCGCACCTTGATCTTTAGCTCCAAAGTGATAGCTCTAATCCGGCGATAAGCGCTTCATACTCGCTTCATTATTTGTGCATGGTTCGGTTAAAGCCGAGAATGTCGTATTATCCCGCCTTCCGGGTTACGAAGACTAGTCCCGCGCCGCCCGCACGATTGGGACTCCGGGCCCGCGATCGGCTTGATCGACGAGGCACCGTCAAAGTACATCTCCCATATAGGACTTCCTTCTTCAACATGTAGGGTTTCCTCATCGTGGAAGTCACATTTTAATGGGGAGTCATCTTGGATCGGGTGTGCAGCCAGAAATCGCTAGTGCTCGCCCCTTTATCGCCTTTTGCGTGTATAGGTGATGTCGAACTCGGTAAGAATGATAGCCCACTTGGCCACCTCCCGTTAGCATTGGCCGAGTCATCGATATTTGAGAGGGTCCACCTTGGATATTAATATGATTTTGTGGGCTAGCATGTAATGCCTCAATTTCTTCACCGCGAAGATTAGGGCTAAACAATGCTTCTCGATCGGTGAATACCCGTGTTCGCCCCACCATCATGCGACTTAAGTAATATAGCGCATTTTGGTTACCATCCGGTTTTCTTGGGCCAATAGGGCTCCCAAGGATCCATCCAAGGCGGTCGTATATAGGATAAGTTCCTTCCGGCATGGGCGCCGCCAACACCGGAGGGTTCGAGTAGATAGGCCTTGATTTCTTCAAAGGCTCGCTGGCACTCGCCATCCCATTTGAACGGGATATTCTTCTTAGTCACGGGTGAAGGGTTGGATTTTACCCGATAGATTGGCTATAAACCGCCCGATGTACGCCAATTGTCCTTGCAAAGATCGCAACTGTTTTAAATTCTTTGGCGGGGATAGTTCGTTATTGCTTTGATCTTGCCCGGTCTATCTCAATGCCCCCGTGGCGTACCACAAATCCCGTAAATTTACCGGATGATACCATAAATGCGCATTTCAACGGGTTTAATTTGAGCGCATGTTCTCTCAAAGGTTGAAAACGACCTCAAGATATTGGAGGTGTTCTTCATATGACATGGCTTTGATGACCAGATCATCCACATAGCATTCAACTATCTTGTGGATTAAATCGTCGAATATTTTCGTCATCGCCCGTTGGTAGGTGGCACCTGCATTTTTCAGCCCAAACGGCATGACTTTGTAGCAATATATGCCAATTGGCGTGCGGAATGCCGTATGCCTCTCATCTTCTGGCGCCATTTTGATTTGATTATAGCCCGCATAACCATCCATGAAGGAGAAGACTTCATAGGAGGATGTATGGTCAATTATAATTTCGCATCGGGAGCGGAAATCATCTTTTAGGCACGCCTTATTCAAGTCCCGAAAGTCCACGCAAATGCGGATTTGCCCATTTTTCTTCTTAACCGGACAATGCTAGCCACCCATTCTCGCGTCTCTTCTTCCCGTATGAATCCTGCGTCGATGAGTTTCTTTGTCTCTTCCACGACCTTCTCTTCGAGTTCTATTCTCATTCGCCTCGGCGCTTGCTTAATCGGCTTGAAGGTTGGATCGATTTTTAAGTAATGGACCGCCACGTTGGGATCTAATCCAGGCATCTCTTTATAACTCCAAGCGAAGCAGTCCATATAGCTTCTAAGGAATGTCTTCAACCTGTCAGCCACCTCTTCTGGCAATGACGCGCTTATGAAAGTTGGTCGTGGGTCTTCTTCCGTCCCGCATTGATTTCACTAACTCATCGACCGTATTAGGCTCCTTTTCTAATCGCTTTAAAGCATTTTTCAAGACCGGGGTATTGTCCTCTTCTCGTTTCATTATCCGCATTTCAACAAGTCATGCAAACAGCCTCTCTTCCATACGGTACTTGTTGAGAGACCCTCAAAACATGCCGCGTCATCGTTAGCCATACCCTAATCCCCGGTGTATTTTATTTTACCATCCAGGCCTAGGACTTTATTCTCGCCGCCATTCCGCAGTTCATCAAAGCGCTTGGCCTCGCCTTGGATATGTCTCTCAAACATTTCGCCCTTTTTGCCAATTTTATAGCTCCTTTCCAAAGGGATGAGATGCGGCGTCATCGCTCGTTGCATTCTCTCGACTCTTGTTCTATCACCCACTTCTTCCAAGCGTGTGTGATCGTGGATTCTTCGTAGACCGGGTCGAATCACTCGATAGAAAATTATAGCCTTGTGGATGATAGTTTTCCCTTTGATGCGCTCTACCTTTGCCGCACAACAAAGGTCTTTAGGGTTTGATGTGGTTCACTTCCCTTGGCATGAGGTCTTTAAAATGCCTTTCGGGAACCACAAGAATCTCTAGCGCCGCCATCTCTTCTTCTATCTCAATGTTCATGACCGAGTTGGAGCGGTAGATTTCTTTGATCGGCTTTACGTCTCGCAACCTTAGGTTTACTAGGTACGGAGTGTGCGAGATCGTATAAGCCACCCCTTTGCCCTTGTTATTCAAGTTATGCGGAGTCGGGTCTTGTTGAAAGCTCTTCGGGAGTTGGATCGTCCCGTTTCTATGCCCTTCTTCTATAAGGTCTTTGAATACCCAACATTCTTCAATTGTATGGCCCAATATGCGATGATAAGGGCAGAATTCGCCTTCACCGCTCTTTCTATGTCGGCGGGTCGTTTGCAAACGGAAGTGTCAATCCGCTTTTTAAGGCCTCGCTCAAATATCCGAGTGTTTTATTTTTCAGAAAGAGTATGGTTTACTCTTCTTGACCTTGAGGGTTTGCATGACGGTCGATTGCTTAGCTTTTGTTTCTTCCCCTTTGATTCATCTACTATTACAATTACCCGCTTGCCGCTATCGGGTGCTTGCCTTTCGGGGTCCCGAACGGGTTCGCTCGTCACCTCCTTGAGTAGCTCTGAGTTATAGATCGCGGTTTGCAGTGTTTTCAATCATTATCATGATTTCATTGTGTTGCACCTTGATATCCCGCATCACTTCCCATTGTTCGACACCTCTCTTCTATTATTTTCAACTTGGTGCCTTATTTCGTCAATCGCATTCCGACACGCGACCTTCGAAATTTTCCCGCCATGAGCGTTCTTCATTTATAGGCCTCGGCCTAACCGGTTATCCCTTCCGCTACCGGTCCCGTGTTGATCATATATGACTCCTCACTTTCATTATCTGTTTCGGGCCCTTTGTATGGCTTCGAGGATGTGATAAATGATCTCTTCGTCGATTCTTCTTCCCTGTGGTTGACGATCATGGCCGACTCTTCTCCCGAGGTAATATCGCCCGAGTTGTTAGAATCTTCGAGTCTTCTCCCGAAGTTGCCTCTATGATCCGAATTTGAGGGGTGTTGGTAGGTTTAAGGTTGAAAATGACCTCCTCTTCGTAATCACTTGCATTGATTTCGCTTGGTTTTATTTGGGCCTTATACGTAGCCACCGTTTGAAGCGGAAGGTTGCTTCTTCACCCGACTTTCTTCCGGTCTTTGGGCTCGAGCACCTCGGGGTTTAATATTAAATTTGACCTCTTCTTCTTCTCCAGACGAGGTATCAAATTTAGGGCCTTTATTGAAGGGTTTCGACTCGCTTTTGTTATAGGTCGCTTGCGCCACTACGCTGATTTAGGCAGTAAAATATCAAGGCGTCATTGAATTTAATCTCATGCACCCCGAATGGCTTGACATCTCCGTCAATTCTCTTTTGCTTACCATTCTCGATATATTTCAGTGCATCGGTGCAGAGTAGAGGTATGACCGATTACTATGAAGCCACGGCGACCCAAAGAACGCCCGATAAGAGGTTTCAGCGTCAATGACATAGAATTTAGTAGGCGCTCTTAGGCTTCCACATTGCAGTTCGTAGTTATAGCTCCCTGTGGCCTTTTGGGAGTTTTGATTGAAGCCATGAATAATCACCTTTTCATCGATAGATTCTTTACGTCTAAGGTGATGGTCTTTAGGGTTTTAAGTGGCATAATATTGATCGAAGACCCCGCGTCGACCAAGATGCGCCAATCTTTTGCCCTCCGCAGCTTCCGTGATGTATAGCGGGCGATTGTGGTCAACAAGTGCCTATTAGAGGTCGTCGTCTCGTGAAATTTATACAAGCGGCCCGTTTGGCGTGAATAGTGGCTTCTTGCATATTTTGCTCGACAAAGTATGACTTGTACTTCTCGGGATCTTGCAAGGCCCGAATTAGTACCTCCCTTAGGTCTTGTGACATCATCAACGCGTCAAATATGCTTAATAGCGCCGGGAATCTTACGCGATGTGCCAACACATTATATTCTTCGCTCGTCGACCGGTCCTTTCTCGGGTTCTTGCTTGGATTCTCGACCTCTTTACCTTTATTCAGTGGTCTTATCCTTTCCTTTATCTAATCCTTGGGAGCCTCGTCTCTCGTGTATATAAGTCCCTGACGGAGCACGGCTTTGCACTCTTCATTTTTGGTCCCGAGGTGCTTGCTTCCCCTTCGTCATTGGGAAGAACATCTCCTCTAATGTTGGCATATCTTCGTCGTGAGAAGAATATACCATGTTGCACGAAGCACCCCGCATCTCTTCGCTTTCTTCTTTATTTATTTCTTCATTTATATTTTCTTCCTTTTGACCTAGGGTTAGCTTCTCCCGCCTTCTTTGGAGATGAAGTGTTGAAGGGTAATCGCCTCGGATCGCCCTCGCTCGTATTCTTCAATTTTATTCTTTTTGGACTTGTTGCTTCTATGCTTCTTTTTCTTCTTAAGAACCCGGTCTTGGCTCGGTCCACCTTATAATATACCCCGGGCTTTGGTGGGACCACCGGCGTGATGTCGTCTTTCCATTTCATGCCGGTTCTTTCTTAAGGCTTTAAGCATTTTAATCGATTTCTTCGATAAGTGCGTAGTCCATTGCTCTTCTTGGTCTTCGCTTGCCGGCCCGGACTTCTCTTCCTCGTGAGAGATCATATTGGCTCTCGTTCATGGGCCGATGGGTTTTGCAAGAACCCTTTGGGTAAAGTAATTTCACCATTTTTATACGCCTTCTCGACCCAATCTTTGAAGACCCAAAGAATCTTCAATTGAGTGCCCTAGTACTCTATGGTATGGGCGAAGTTGGGTTCGTCCGATTTATCGCATCTTCCGGACGCATCGGCCTACAGGGTTAGACCATTCTTCGTGGCCCTCCGAAGATTTGGGCAACTTTATCTTTCCGAAGGAGTACGGCGGTTTAGATTTCTTTTGTTTGAGGGACTCAAAACTCCGCGAACTCCCTCCCCGAATTGGCTCCGGGTCCCTTATTATAATTGTTGCCATTTGTGCCATCGCGCCGCCTTGGGTGTCCGTGTTGGCAACCATCTTATCTTTTAGCGAGGTGAATGCCACTTTAGTCTCGGCTTCGGGCTCCTCGTTCGCGCCTATTATTCATGAAGTTCGGCACGGTATGCTGGTGACATTCTTTCCATATTGGATACCGATCCGAGCAAGTCTTTGAATGTGTTGACCTTTGTCACACCAAGAAGCATGCCCATCCACCCGTCAATGTTTTCATGATTAGGTTGACGCCTCATCTTCGCTAATGTGCGGTCGCATTTGATGCCGAGGTTCCGCCATCTATTGATAAAATCGTCATTGACTCCCTTTCTTGGGTTTAGTGCTTGCCAGACGGCTATGTTTATTTTGTCGACACCATGACAAATCGTGCCCCGAACGAGTCCGCCATCTCGTCCCAGTCCCGATGCCGTTGTTTTCTAATGAATAATACCATTGGAAAGCGGTTCCCACCAAGCTTCGAGGGAATTGTCTTAACAACAAGTTGCATCATTGCCGCCCGTGTTGCCGCACGAGGCTACAAAGTGGGCCAGGTGTTGTTCGGGGTTTAGTCTTTATTGCCTTCCCGGAGAAGGTCCCGAAGCGGGGATCACATACCCTTTAGGATATTCTTCTAAATCATATGGCAGTGGATGGATGTCCACGCTTTTGACGGGAGGGATAGCGTATCCACCTCCCGCCTATTTGCATTTGCTTTGGCAATCATGGCTTGAATCTCTTTCCGGGATATTCCCGTTGGTTCACCCTCCACTTCTATGGTTCTATGTGGATGGGGTTTAGAATCGACGGGTTGTTTTCCCTTATGATTGCTTTTGGTACCGTGGACCCCTTCTTCGACGGGAGCTACCACTTTGAAATTGGCGTCTTGCGATTCTTGCAACGATTTGACCGCCTTAATCAATTCTTCATTCTGCTTCAGCATGGTAGCGATTAGCTCCCGTTGCCTAATCAGCTCTTCGTCCCGTGCCTCGATGTGGCCTTTTAATATTTCCATTTCATCAATGGGCACTTCGGGACGTGTTTCAACTTCATCTTCGTTGTCGAAGAAGTCAGGGTTTTCGTTATGGTCTTCCCCTTCCCTGCTGTTGCCTTCGGGGTTGACTCTCTTGGGGGGTCTCCCTTTTCTACCATTATTTTTATTGGTGTTTGTGACGTGAGCTTGATTAGGCGGAGACTGGTCATCCTGGACCATGTTCACCTCACCATCAGTATCAGGATCAGTATCGTAGCTTATACTGATGGTATTGACCGAGAAGTGCTCTTCATAGCGAGCGGTTCTTCTCTTCTTCTTTGCTTGGTCAGGAGCAGTTATTTTTAAGTTGTTGAGTGGTATCCTCGAGCCTAATCGGCCGAATACACTCTTTCGACCTAAGCGGCCGAACACGCTCTCGGGCGGAGCGTTAGATTTGCTTGGCCTTCGGGTGGGCTTGAGATCGGGGTTTTGTTGGCCGAGAACCCTTCGGGACCCACACCCGCCGGGTGCTAGGTGTTGCCTTTGGTGTAAACCTCTTGGGTGCGGAGTTGAGACAATGGCTTGCGGCCGAGCCATGCCTTGAAATTGATCGGGGCGGGAGACGTATTGTCTCGACCTAGCGTTCTTGACGCTCTTCTCTCGCTCGAGGGCCCCGTGAGCCTTGTAGATGGCTTCGCGGGGGCTTGAGACTTGTCCCGCGTGGCGCTGAGGCCTTTGAGTTAGGCGAGGTGTGGGCTTAGGCACCTCCCATGCCTGGCGGAGCTGGCCTGTGGCCGAGTTCTTGGCCACTATACGGAGTGCCGTGAATTTATTGGAGACTGGGATAGCTGGCCTAGCCACCAGCTGGTTTTGGTATGCATCCAGGGCCCTCTTCCCGGACGCTTGAGAGTTACGGCGGTTTGGGTGCGCCTTTGGGGGCGTCTTTTTAGACGGCGCCTTCTCCTCTTTGGGGAGGCGAGTAGGAGAGGCCATGACATTGTTTGAGATCCCCTTGGGAGTCAGGGTGATCGAGTCCTCCTCCTCGTCCGGGATGGAGATCCGGACGGTTGCGGGAGTGATCGTGGCCACTGGAGCTGGGCCGTAGATGGTGAGTTCTTGCGGGATGGTCCCGAAGAACATGAACAATTTGCCCTCTGGGCTCTTTGCAGGAGTGACGGTGTAGGGAGCGAGGTTGAAGTTTCCAAAGAATGCCATTTCCTGCAAAAACAAAAATA
>JAZBJN010000043.1:0-32000 GCA_037127355.1 Schoenoplectus tabernaemontani
TGTCTTGTGCCAAATTAGCGTCATAGAACATTCATATCGAAGTTTTAATTAGATAATCTTATAATAGGAATAATTAGAGTAATTATATTAACTTGCACGGAATTATATGTAGTTATGCGGCAAAAAGTTTGAGAAACTCAATCAACTAGTTTAAATTGTTGTTTTTTTAATGCATCTTACTTATGCTTTGTGCAAACTAAGTGTCGTAGAATACTCATATCGAAGTAGTAATTGGATAATCTTCTAATAGGCATGATTAGGAGTAATTATATTAATTTTCATGAAATTATAAGTAGTTATGAGACAATAAATTTTGAAAATCTTAAACAACTTGTTTAAACAGCAGTTTTAAATGTATCTTATTTATGTTTTATGAAAAATTACTGTTATAGGATATTCATATCGGAGTGTTAATTGGATAATTATATAATAGACATAATTAGTAGTAATTATATTAATTTGCGCGAAGTTATGTGTAGGTATGCAGCAAAAAAAATTAAAAAAACTCAAACAACTTGTTTAAACTGCTGTTTTTAATGCATCTTACTTTATTTTGAATGTAAAATTCGTGTCGTAGAATGTTAATATCGATGTGATAATTGGATAATCTTCCAATAGGCATAATTCCGAGTAATTATATTAATTTTCACGAAATTATTTATCGTTATGAGGCAATAAATATTGAAAATATGAAATAACCTGTTTAAACAGCAATTTCTAATGTATCATACTTATGTTTTATGTAAAATTAGTGTCCTATGATATTCATATTGAAGTGTTAATTTGACAATCTTATAATAGACATAGTTAGGAGTAATTATATTAATTCGCTCGAAATTATGTGTAGTTTTGATGCAAAAAATGATGAAAATCTTAAACAACTTGTTTAAAAAACAGTTTTGAATGCGTCTTACTTATATTTTGTGCAAAATCAGCGTCATAGAATATTCATATCTAAGTTTTATTTCCACAATCATATAATAGGCATAATTAGGAGTAATTGTATTAATTTTTAAGAAATTACATGCAGGTAATGCGGCCAACGATTTTCAAAAACTCAAACAACTTTTTTAAACAACTGTTTTCAATGAATCTTATTTATGTTTTGTGCAAAATTTGTGTCGTACAATGTTCATATCGGAGTGTTAATTGAATAATCTTCTAATAGGTATAATTAGGAGTAATTAGTTTAATTTTTATGAAATTATGTATAGTTATGAGTCAAAAAATATAAAAAATCTTAAACAACTTGTTTAAATAGCAGTTTCTAATATGTCTTACTTATGTTTGATGAAAAATTAGTATCGTAAGATTTTCATATCGAAGGGTTAATTGGAAAATATTATAACAGGCATAATTAGGAGTAATTATATTAATTTGTACGAAATTATGAGCACTTATGCGGCCAAATTGTTTGAAAAACGCAAATAACTTGTTTAAACAGCTGCTTTTAATGCATCCTACTTATGTCCTGTGCAAAATTAGTGCCGTAGAATGTTCATATCGAAGTGTTAATTGGCTAATATGTTAATGGGTATAATTAGGAGTAATATATTAATTTTTACGAAATTATATGTAGTCCTGAGGCAAAAAATGTTGAAAAACTTAACTTCTTTAAATAACAGATTCTAATGCATCTCACTTGCGTTTTGAGAAAAAAATAGTGCCCTAAACTATTTATTTTGATGTGTTAACTGAATAATCTTATAACCTAACATAATTATGAGTAATTATATTAATTTGTACCAAATTATGTGTAGTTATGCGGCAAAAAATTTTCATAAAGGCAATCAACTTGTTTAAACAGCAGTTTTTAACGCATCTTACTTATGTTTTGTGCGATTTTAGCGTTATAGTATATTCATATCGATGTTTTCATTGGATAATTTTATAATAATCGTAATCAGGAGTAATTGTATTAATTTTCACGAAATTATATGTAGTTATGCGGACAAAATTTTTGAAAAACTCAAACAACTCGTTTAAATAGCAGTTTTTAATGCATCTTACTTATATTTTACGCAAAATTAGAGTTGTAGAATATTCATATCGAAATTTCTATTAAAGAATCTTACAATAGGCATATTTAGGAGTAATTATATTAACTTATAAGAAATTTTGTGTAGCTACGCAGTCAAATTTTTTGAAAAACTCAAATAACTTGTTTAAACAGCTGTTTTTAGTGCATCTCACTTATGTTTTGTGCAAAATTAGTGCCGTAGAATATTCATATCGAAGTTTTAATTAGAAGATCATATAAAAGGCATGATTAGGAGTAATTATATTAATTTATAATAAATTATGTATAATTATGCGGCCAAAAATATTAAAAAACTCAAACAACTTGTTTAAACTGCTGTTTTTAAAGCCTCCTACTTATGTTTTGTGCAAAATTAGTGTTGTAGAATGTTCATATTGAAGTGTTAATTAGATAATATTTTAATAGGCATAATTAGGTGTGATTACTTTAATTTTCACTAAATTATGTGTAGTTATTGGGCCAAATGTTTTGAAATACTCAAATAAGTTTTTTCAAATAGATGTTTCTAATGCAGCTAACTTATGTTTTGGGAGAAACTAGAGTCGTAGAATATTCATATCGAAGTGTTAATTGAACAATCTTATAATAGGCATAATTAGGAGTAATTATGTCAATTTGCACGGAACTATGTGTATTTACGGGGCCAATTTTTTAAGAAAGTCAAACAACTTGTTTAAACAGCAGTTTTTAATGCATCTTACTGATGTCTTGTGCCAAATTAGCGTCATAGAACATTCATATCGAAGTTTTAATTAGATAATCTTATAATAGGAATAATTAGAGTAATTATATTAACTTGCACGGAATTATATGTAGTTATGCGGCAAAAAGTTTGAGAAACTCAATCAACTAGTTTAAATTGTTGTTTTTTTAATGCATCTTACTTATGCTTTGTGCAAACTAAGTGTCGTAGAATACTCATATCGAAGTAGTAATTGGATAATCTTCTAATAGGCATGATTAGGAGTAATTATATTAATTTTCATGAAATTATAAGTAGTTATGAGACAATAAATTTTGAAAATCTTAAACAACTTGTTTAAACAGCAGTTTTAAATGTATCTTATTTATGTTTTATGAAAAATTACTGTTATAGGATATTCATATCGGAGTGTTAATTGGATAATTATATAATAGACATAATTAGTAGTAATTATATTAATTTGCGCGAAGTTATGTGTAGGTATGCAGCAAAAAAAATTAAAAAAACTCAAACAACTTGTTTAAACTGCTGTTTTTAATGCATCTTACTTTATTTTGAATGTAAAATTCGTGTCGTAGAATGTTAATATCGATGTGATAATTGGATAATCTTCCAATAGGCATAATTCCGAGTAATTATATTAATTTTCACGAAATTATTTATCGTTATGAGGCAATAAATATTGAAAATATGAAATAACCTGTTTAAACAGCAATTTCTAATGTATCATACTTATGTTTTATGTAAAATTAGTGTCCTATGATATTCATATTGAAGTGTTAATTTGACAATCTTATAATAGACATAGTTAGGAGTAATTATATTAATTCGCTCGAAATTATGTGTAGTTTTGATGCAAAAAATGATGAAAATCTTAAACAACTTGTTTAAAAAACAGTTTTGAATGCGTCTTACTTATATTTTGTGCAAAATCAGCGTCATAGAATATTCATATCTAAGTTTTATTTCCACAATCATATAATAGGCATAATTAGGAGTAATTGTATTAATTTTTAAGAAATTACATGCAGGTAATGCGGCCAACGATTTTCAAAAACTCAAACAACTTTTTTAAACAACTGTTTTCAATGAATCTTATTTATGTTTTGTGCAAAATTTGTGTCGTACAATGTTCATATCGGAGTGTTAATTGAATAATCTTCTAATAGGTATAATTAGGAGTAATTAGTTTAATTTTTATGAAATTATGTATAGTTATGAGTCAAAAAATATAAAAAATCTTAAACAACTTGTTTAAATAGCAGTTTCTAATATGTCTTACTTATGTTTGATGAAAAATTAGTATCGTAAGATTTTCATATCGAAGGGTTAATTGGAAAATATTATAACAGGCATAATTAGGAGTAATTATATTAATTTGTACGAAATTATGAGCACTTATGCGGCCAAATTGTTTGAAAAACGCAAATAACTTGTTTAAACAGCTGCTTTTAATGCATCCTACTTATGTCCTGTGCAAAATTAGTGCCGTAGAATGTTCATATCGAAGTGTTAATTGGCTAATATGTTAATGGGTATAATTAGGAGTAATTATATTAATTTTTACGAAATTATATGTAGTCCTGAGGCAAAAAATGTTGAAAAACTTAACTTCTTTAAATAACAGATTCTAATGCATCTCACTTGCGTTTTGAGAAAAAAATAGTGCCCTAAACTATTTATTTTGATGTGTTAACTGAATAATCTTATAACCTAACATAATTATGAGTAATTATATTAATTTGTACCAAATTATGTGTAGTTATGCGGCAAAAAATTTTCATAAAGGCAATCAACTTGTTTAAACAGCAGTTTTTAACGCATCTTACTTATGTTTTGTGCGATTTTAGCGTTATAGTATATTCATATCGATGTTTTCATTGGATAATTTTATAATAATCGTAATCAGGAGTAATTGTATTAATTTTCACGAAATTATATGTAGTTATGCGGACAAAAATTTTGAAAAACTCAAACAACTCGTTTAAATAGCAGTTTTTAATGCATCTTACTTATATTTTACGCAAAATTAGAGTTGTAGAATATTCATATCGAAATTTCTATTAAAGAATCTTACAATAGGCATATTTAGGAGTAATTATATTAACTTATAAGAAATTTTGTGTAGCTATGCAGTCAAATTTTTGAAAAACTCAAATAACTTGTTTAAACATTGTTTTTAGTGCATCTCACTTATGTTTTGTGCAAAATTAGTGCCGTAGAATATTCATATCGAAGTTTTAATTAGAAGATCATATAAAAGGCATGATTAGGAGTAATTATATTAATTTATAATAAATTATGTATAATTATGCGGCCAAAAATATTAAAAAACTCAAACAACTTGTTTAAACTGCTGTTTTTAAAGCCTCCTACTTATGTTTTGTGCAAAATTAGTGTTGTAGAATGTTCATATTGAAGTGTTAATTAGATAATATTTTAATAGGCATAATTAGGTGTGATTACTTTAATTTTCACTAAATTATGTGTAGTTATTGGGCCAAATGTTTTGAAATACTCAAATAAGTTTTTTCAAATAGATGTTTCTAATGCATCTTACTTATGTTTTGGGAGAAAATAGAGTCGTAGAATATTCATATCGAAGTGTTAATTGAACAATCTTATAATAGGCATAATTAGGAGTAATTATGTTAATTTGCACGGAACTATGTGTATTTACGGGGCCAAATTTTTTAAGAAAGTCAAACAACTTGTTTAAACAGCAGTTTTTAATGCATCTTACTGATGTTTTGTGCCAAATTAGCGTCATAGAACATTCATATCGAAGTTTTAATTAGATAATCTTATAATAGGAATAATTAGAGTAATTATATTAATTTGTACGAAATTATATGTAGTTATGCGGCAAAAAGTTTGAGAAACTCAATCAACTAGTTTAAATTGTTGTTTTTTTAATGCATCTTACTTATGCTTTGTGCAAACTAAGTGTCGTAGAATACTCATATCGAAGTAGTAATTGGATAATCTTCTAATAGGCATGATTAGGAGTAATTATATTAATTTTCACGAAATTATAAGTAGTTATGAGACAATAAATTTTGAAAATCTTAAACAACTTGTTTAAACAGCAGTTTTAAGTGTATCTTATTTATGTTTTATGAAAAATTACTGTTATAGGATATTCATATCGGAGTGTTAATTGGATAATTATATAATAGACATAATTAGTAGTAATTATATTAATTTGCGCGAAGTTATGTGTAGGTATGCAGCAAACAATTTAAAAAAAAACTCAAACAACTTGTTTAAACTGCTGTTTTTAATGCATCTTACTTATTTTGAATGTAAAATTCGTGTCGTAGAATGTTAATATCGATGTGATAATTGGATAATCTTCCAATAGGCATAATTACGAGTAAAAATATTAATTTTCACGAAATTATTTATCGTTATGAGGCAATAAATATTGAAAATCTGAAATAACATGTTTAAACAGCAATTTCTAATGTATCATACTTATGTTTTATGTAAAATTAGTGTCCTATGATATTCATATTGAAGTGTTAATTTGACAATCTCATAATAGACATAGTTAGGAGTAATTATATTAATTCGCTCGAAATTATGTGTAGTTTTGATGCAAAAAAATGTTGAAAATCTTAAACAACTTGTTTAAAAAACAGTTTTGAATGCGTCTTACTTATATTTTGTGCAAAATCAGCGTCATAGAATATTCATATCTAAGTTTTATTTCCACAATCATATAATAGGCATAATTAGGAGTAATTGTATTAATTTTTAAGAAATTACATGTAGGTAATGCGGCCAACGATTTTTAAAAACTCAAACAACTTTTTTAAACAACTGTTTTCAATGAATCTTATTTATGTTTTGTGCAAAATTTGTGTCGTACAATGTTCATATCGAAGTGTTAATTGAATAATCTTCTAATAGGTATAATTAGGAGTAATTAGTTTAATTTTTACGAAATTATGTATAGTTATGAGTCAAACAATATAAAAAATCTTAAACAACTTGTTTAAAAGCAGTTTCTAATATATCTTACTTATGTTTGATGAAAAATTAGTATCGTAAGATATTCATATCGAAGGGTTAATTGGAAAATATTATAATAGGCATAATTAGGAGTAATTCTATTAATTTGTACGAAATTATGAGTACTTATGCGGCCAAATATTTTGAAAAACGCAAACAACTTGTTTAAACAGCTGCTTTTAATGCATCCTACTTATGTCCTGTGCAAAATTAGTGCCGTAGAATGTTCATATCGAAGTGTTAATTGGCTAATATGTTAACGGGCATAATTAGGAGTAATTATATTAATTTTTACGAAATTATATGTAGTCGTGAGGCAAAAAATGTTGAAAAACTTAACTTCTTTAAATAACAGTTTCTAATGCATCTCACTTGTGTTTTGAGAAAAAAATAGTGCCCTAAAATATTTATTTTGATGTGTTAACTGAATAATCTTATAACCTAACATAATTATGAGTAATTATATTAATTTGCACCAAATTATGTGTAGTTATGCGGCCAAAAATTTTCATAAAGGCAAACAACTTGTTTAAACAGCAGTTTTTAACGCATCTTACTTATGTTTTGTGTGATTTTAGCGTTATAGAATATTCATATCGATGTTTTCATTGGATAATTTTATAATAATCGTAATCAGGAGTAATTGTATTAATTTGCACGAAATTATATGTAGTTATGCGGACAAAAATTTTGAAAAACTCAAACAACTCGTTTAAATAGCAGTTTTTAATGCATCTTACTTATATTTTACGCAAAATTAGAGTTGTAGAATATTCATATCGAAATTTTTATTAAAGAATCTTACAATAGGCATAATTAGGAGTAATTATATTAACTTATAAGAAATTTTGTGTAGCTATGCAGTCAAAAAATTTGAAAAACTCAAATAACTTGTTTAAACAGCTGTTTTTAGTGCATCTTACTTATGTTTTGTGCAAAATTAGTGCCGTAGAATATTCATATCGAAGTTTTAATTAGAAGATCATATAAAAGGCTTGATTAGGAGTAATTATATTAATTTATAATAAATTATGTATAATTATACGGCCAAAAATATTAAAAAACTCAAAAACTTGTTTAAACAGCTGTTTTTAAGGCCTCCTACTTATGTTTTGTGCAAAATTAGTGTTGTAGAATGTTCATATTGAAGTGTTAATTAGATAATATTTTAATAGGCATAATTAGGTGTGATTACTTTAATTTTCACTAAATTATGTGTAGTTATTGGGCCAAATTTTCTGAAATACTCAAATAAGTTTTTTCAAATAGATGTTTCTAATGCATCTTACTTATGTTTTGGGAGAAAATAGAGTCGTAGAATATTCATATCGAAGTGTTAATTGCACAATCTTATAATAGGCATAATTAGGAGTAATTATGTTAATTTGCACGGAACTATGTGTATTTACGGGGCCAAATTTTTTAAGAAAGTCAAACAACTTGTTTAAACAGCAGTTTTTAATGCATCTTACTGATGTTTTGTGCCAAATTAGCGTCATAGAATATTCATATCGAAGTTTTAATTAGATAATCTTATAATAGGAATAATTAGAGTAATTATATTAATTTGCACGAAATTATATGTAGTTATGCGGCAAAAAGTTTGAGAAACTCAATCAACTAGTTTAAATTGTTTTTTTTTAATGCATCTTACTTATGCTTTGTGCAAACTAAGTGTCGTAGAATACTCATATCGAAGTAGTAATTGGATAATCTTCTAATAGGCATGATTAGGAGTAATTATGTTAATTTTCACGAAATTATAAGTAGTTATGAGACAATAAATTTTGAAAATCTTAAACAACTTGTTTAAACAGCAGTTTTAAGTGTATCTTATTTATGTTTTATGAAAAATTACTGTTATAGGATATTCATATCGGAGTGTTAATTGGATAATTATATAATAGACATAATTAGTAGTAATTATATTAATTTGCGCGAAGTTATGTGTAGGTATGCAGCAAACAATTTAAAAAAAAACTCAAACAACTTGTTTAAACTGCTGTTTTTAATGCATCTTACTTATTTTGAATGTAAAATTCGTGTCGTAGAATGTTAATATCGATGTGATAATTGGATAATCTTCCAATAGGCATAATTACGAGTAAAAATATTAATTTTCACGAAATTATTTATCGTTATGAGGCAATAAATATTGAAAATCTGAAATAACATGTTTAAACAGCAATTTCTAATGTATCATACTTATGTTTTATGTAAAATTAGTGTCCTATGATATTCATATTGAAGTGTTAATTTGACAATCTCATAATAGACATAGTTAGAGTAATTATATTAATTCGCTCGAAATTATGTGTAGTTTTGATGCAAAAAATGTTGAAAATCTTAAACAACTTGTTTAAAAAACAGTTTTGAATGCGTCTTACTTATATTTTGTGCAAAATCAGCGTCATAGAATATTCATATCTAAGTTTTATTTCCACAATCATATAATAGGCATAATTAGGAGTAATTGTATTAATTTTTAAGAAATTACATGTAGGTAATGCGGCCAACGATTTTTAAAAACTCAAACAACTTTTTTAAACAACTGTTTTCAATGAATCTTATTTATGTTTTGTGCAAAATTTGTGTCGTACAATGTTCATATCGAAGTGTTAATTGAATAATCTTCTAATAGGTATAATTAGGAGTAATTAGTTTAATTTTTACGAAATTATGTATAGTTATGAGTCAAACAATATAAAAAATCTTAAACAACTTGTTTAAATAGCAGTTTCTAATATATCTTACTTATGTTTGATGAAAAATTAGTATCGTAAGATATTCATATCGAAGGGTTAATTGGAAAATATTATAATAGGCATAATTAGGAGTAATTCTATTAATTTGTACGAAATTATGAGTACTTATGCGGCCAAATATTTTGAAAAACGCAAACAACTTGTTTAAACAGCTGCTTTTAATGCATCCTACTTATGTCCTGTGCAAAATTAGTGCCGTAGAATGTTCATATCGAAGTGTTAATTGGCTAATATGTTAACGGGCATAATTAGGAGTAATTATATTAATTTTTACGAAATTATATGTAGTCGTGAGGCAAAAAATGTTGAAAAACTTAACTTCTTTAAATAACAGTTTCTAATGCATCTCACTTGTGTTTTGAGAAAAAATAGTGCCCTAAAATATTTATTTTGATGTGTTAACTGAATAATCTTATAACCTAACATAATTATGAGTAATTATATTAATTTGCACCAAATTATGTGTAGTTATGCGGCCAAAAATTTTCATAAAGGCAAACAACTTGTTTAAACAGCAGTTTTAACGCATCTTACTTATGTTTTGTGTGATTTTAGCGTTATAGAATATTCATATCGATGTTTTCATTGGATAATTTTATAATAATCGTAATCAGGAGTAATTGTATTAATTTGCACGAAATTATATGTAGTTATGCGGACAAAATTTTGAAAAACTCAAACAACTCGTTTAAATAGCAGTTTTTAATGCATCTTACTTATATTTTACGCAAAATTAGAGTTGTAGAATATTCATATCGAAATTTTTATTAAAGAATCTTACAATAGGCATAATTAGGAGTAATTATATTAACTTATAAGAAATTTTGTGTAGCTATGCAGTCAAAAAATTTGAAAAACTCAAATAACTTGTTTAAACAGCTGTTTTTAGTGCATCTTACTTATGTTTTGTGCAAAATTAGTGCCGTAGAATATTCATATCGAAGTTTTAATTAGAAGATCATATAAAAGGCTTGATTAGGAGTAATTATATTAATTTATAATAAATTATGTATAATTATACGGCCAAAAATATTAAAAAACTCAAAAACTTGTTTAAACTGCTGTTTTTAAGGCCTCCTACTTATGTTTTGTGCAAAATTAGTGTTGTAGAATGTTCATATTGAAGTGTTAATTAGATAATATTTTAATAGGCATAATTAGGTGTGATTACTTTAATTTTCACTAAATTATGTGTAGTTATTGGGCCAAATTTTCTGAAATACTCAAATAAGTTTTTTCAAATAGATGTTTCTAATGCATCTTACTTATGTTTTGGGAGAAAATAGAGTCGTAGAATATTCAT
Organism: Schoenoplectus tabernaemontani; assembly: GCA_037127355.1. Classification (NCBI taxonomy): domain Eukaryota; kingdom Viridiplantae; phylum Streptophyta; class Magnoliopsida; order Poales; family Cyperaceae; genus Schoenoplectus; species Schoenoplectus tabernaemontani. Next base: position 10,830 of record JAZBJN010000043.1, read on the forward strand.
ATCGAAGTGTTAATTGCACAATCTTATAATAGGCATAATTAGGAGTAATTATGTTAATTTGCACGGAACTATGTGTATTTACGGGGCCAAATTTTTTAAGAAAGTCAAACAACTTGTTTAAACAGCAGTTTTTAATGCATCTTACTGATGTTTTGTGCCAAATTAGCGTCATAGAATATTCATATCGAAGTTTTAATTAGATAATCTTATAATAGGAATAATTAGAGTAATTATATTAATTTGCACGAAATTATATGTAGTTATGCGGCAAAAAGTTTGAGAAACTCAATCAACTAGTTTAAATTGTTGTTTTTTTAATGCATCTTACTTATGCTTTGTGCAAACTAAGTGTCGTAGAATACTCATATCGAAGTAGTAATTGGATAATCTTCTAATAGGCATGATTAGGAGTAATTATATTAATTTTCATGAAATTATAAGTAGTTATGAGACAATAAATTTTGAAAATCTTAAACAACTTGTTTAAACAGCAGTTTTAAATGTATCTTATTTATGTTTTATGAAAAATTACTGTTATAGGATATTCATATCGGAGTGTTAATTGGATAATTATATAATAGACATAATTAGTAGTAATTATATTAATTTGCGCGAAGTTATGTGTAGGTATGCAGCAAAAAAATTAAAAAAACTCAAACAACTTGTTTAAACTGCTGTTTTTAATGCATCTTACTTTATTTTGAATGTAAAATTCGTGTCGTAGAATGTTAATATCGATGTGATAATTGGATAATCTTCCAATAGGCATAATTACGAGTAATTATATTAATTTTCACGAAATTATTTATCGTTATGAGGCAATAAATATTGAAAATATGAAATAACATGTTTAAACAGCAATTTCTAATGTATCATACTTATGTTTTATGTAAAATTAGTGTCCTATGATATTCATATTGAAGTGTTAATTTGACAATCTTATAATAGACATAGTTAGGAGTAATTATATTAATTCGCTCGAAATTATGTGTAGTTTTGATGCAAAAAATGATGAAAATCTTAAACAACTTGTTTAAAAAACAGTTTTGAATGCGTCTTACTTATATTTTGTGCAAAATCAGCGTCATAGAATATTCATATCTAAGTTTTATTTCCACAATCATATAATAGGCATAATTAGGAGTAATTGTATTAATTTTTAAGAAATTACATGCAGGTAATGCGGCCAACGATTTTCAAAAACTCAAACAACTTTTTTAAACAACTGTTTTCAATGAATCTTATTTATGTTTTGTGCAAAATTTGTGTCGTACAATGTTCATATCGAAGTGTTAACTGAATAATCTTCTAATAGGTATAATTAGGAGTAATTAGTTTAATTTTTATGAAATTATGTATAGTTATGAGTCAAAAAAATATAAAAAATCTTAAACAACTTGTTTAAATAGCAGTTTATAATATATCTTACTTATGTTTGATGAAAAATTAGTATCGTAAGATATTCATATCGAAGGGTTAATTGGAAAATATTATAATAGGCATAATTAGGAGTAATTATATTAATTTGTACGAAATTATGAGTACTTATGCGGCCAAATTTTTGAAAAACGCAAACAACTTGTTTAAACAGCTGCTTTTAATGCATCCTACTTATGTCCTGTGCAAAATTAGTGCCGTAGAATGTTCATATCGAAGTGTTAATTGGCTAATATGTTAATGGGTATAATTAGGAGTAATTATATTAATTTTTACGAAATTATATGTAGTCGTGAGGCAAAAAATGTTGAAAAACTTAACTTCTTTAAATAACAGTTTCTAATGCATCTCACTTGTGTTTTGAGAAAAAAATAGTGCCCTAAACTATTTATTTTGATGTGTTAACTGAATAGTCTTATAACCTAACATAATTATGAGTAATTATATTAATTTGCACCAAATTATGTGTAGTTATGCGGCCAAAATTTTTCATAAAGGCAAATAACTTGTTTAAACAGCAGTTTTTAACGCATCTTACTTATGTTTTGTGTGATTTTAGCGTTATAGAATATTCATATCGATGTTTTCATTGGATAATTTTATAATAATCGTAATCAGGAGTAATTGTATTAATTTTCACGAAATTATATGTAGTTATGCGGACAAAAATTTTGAAAAACTCAAACAACTCGTTTAAATAGCAGTTTTTAATGCATCTTACTTATATTTTACGCAAAATTAGAGTTGTAGAATATTCATATCGAAATTTTTATTAAAGAATCTTACAATAGGCATAATTAGGAGTAATTATATTAACTTATAAGAAATTTTGTGTAGCTATGCAGTCAAAAAATTTGAAAAACTCAAATAACTTGTTTAAACAGCTGTTTTTAGTGCATCTTACTTATGTTTTGTGCAAAATTAGTGCCGTAGAATATTCATATCGAAGTTTTAATTAGAAGATCATATAAAAGGCATGATTAGGAGTAATTATATTAATTTATAATAAATTATGTATAATTATACGGCCAAAAATATTAAAAAACTCAAAAACTTGTTTAAACAGCTGTTTTTAAAGCCTCCTACTTATGTTTTGTGCAAAATTAGTGTTGTAGAATGTTCATATTGAAGTGTTAATTAGATAATATTTTAATAGGCATAATTAGGTGTGATTACTTTAATTTTCACTAAATTATGTGTAGTTATTGGGCCAAATTTTTGAAATACTCAAATAAGTTTTTTCAAATAGATGTTTCTAATGCATCTTACTTATGTTTTGGGAGAAAATAGAGTCGTAGAATATTCATATCGAAGTGTTAATTGAACAATCTTATAATAGGCATAATTAGGAGTAATTATGTTAATTTGCACGGAACTATGTGTATTTACGGGGCCAATTTTTTAAGAAAGTCAAACAACTTGTTTAAACAGCAGTTTTTAATGCATCTTACTGATGTTTTGTGCCAAATTAGCGTCATAGAACATTCATATCGAAGTTTTAATTAGATAATCTTATAATAGGAATAATTAGAGTAATTATATTAATTTGCACGAAATTATATGTAGTTATGCGGCAAAAAGTTTGAGAAACTCAATCAACTAGTTTAAATTGTTGTTTTTTTAATGCATCTTACTTATGCTTTGTGCAAACTAAGTGTCGTAGAATACTCATATCGAAGTAGTAATTGGATAATCTTCTAATAGGCATGATTAGGAGTAATTATATTAATTTTCACGAAATTATAAGTAGTTATGAGACAATAAATTTTGAAAATCTTAAACAACTTGTTTAAACAGCAGTTTTAAATGTATCTTATTTATGTTTTATGAAAAATTACTGTTATAGGATATTCATATCGGAGTGTTAATTGGATAATTATATAATAGACATAATTAGTAGTAATTATATTAATTTGCGCGAAGTTATGTGTAGGTATGCAGCAAAAAATTTAAAAAACTCAAACAACTTGTTTAAACTGCTGTTTTTAATGCATCTTACTTATTTTGAATGTAAAATTCGTGTCGTAGAATGTTAATATCGATGTGATAATTGGATAATCTTCCAATAGGCATAATTACGAGTAAAATATTAATTTTCACGAAATTATTTATCGTTATGAGGCAATAAATATTGAAAATCTGAAATAACATGTTTAAACAGCAATTTCTAATGTATCATACTTATGTTTTATGTAAAATTAGTGTCCTATGATATTCATATTGAAGTGTTAATTTGACAATCTTATAATAGACATAGTTAGGAGTAATTATATTAATCCGCTCGAAATTATGTGTAGTTTTGATTCAAAAAAATGTTGAAAATCTTAAACAACTTGTTTAAAAAAACAGTTTTGAATGCGTCTTACTTATATTTTGTGCAAAATCAGCGTCATAGAATATTCATATCTAAGTTTTATTTCCACAATCATATAATAGGCATAATTAGGAGTAATTGTATTAATTTTTAAGAAATTACATGTAGGTAATGCGGCCAACGATTTTTAAAAACTCAAACAACTTTTTTAAACAACTGTTTTCAATGAATCTTATTTATGTTTTGTGCAAAATTTGTGTCGTACAATGTTCATATCGAAGTGTTAATTGAATAATCTTCTAATAGGTATAATTAGGAGTAATTAGTTTAATTTTTATGAAATTATGTATAGTTATGAGTCAAACAATATAAAAAATCTTAAACAACTTGTTTAAATAGCAGTTTCTAATATATCTTACTTATGTTTGATGAAAAATTAGTATCGTAAGATATTCATATCGAAGGGTTAATTGGAAAATATTATAATAGGCATAATTAGGAGTAATTCTATTAATTTGTACGAAATTATGAGTACTTATGCGGCCAAATATTTTGAAAAACGCAAACAACTTGTTTAAACAGCTGCTTTTAATGCATCCTACTTATGTCCTGTGCAAAATTAGTGCCGTAGAATGTTCATATCGAAGTGTTAATTGGCTAATATGTTAACGGGCATAATTAGGAGTAATTATATTAATTTTTACGAAATTATATGTAGTCGTGAGGCAAAAAATGTTGAAAAACTTAACTTCTTTAAATAACAGTTTCTAATGCATCTCACTTGTGTTTTGAGAAAAAATAGTGCCCTAAAATATTTATTTTGATGTGTTAACTGAATAATCTTATAACCTAACATAATTATGAGTAATTATATTAATTTGCACCAAATTATGTGTAGTTATGCGGCCAAAAATTTTCATAAAGGCAAACAACTTGTTTAAACAGCAGTTTTTAACGCATCTTACTTATGTTTTGTGTGATTTTAGCGTTATAGAATATTCATATCGATGTTTTCATTGGATAATTTTATAATAATCGTAATCAGGAGTAATTGTATTAATTTGCACGAAATTATATGTAGTTATGCGGACAAAAATTTTGAAAAACTCAAACAACTCGTTTAAATAGCAGTTTTTAATGCATCTTACTTATATTTTACGCAAAATTAGAGTTGTAGAATATTCATATCGAAATTTTTATTAAAGAATCTTACAATAGGCATAATTAGGAGTAATTATATTAACTTATAAGAAATTTTGTGTAGCTATGCAGTCAAAAAATTTGAAAAACTCAAATAACTTGTTTAAACAGCTGTTTTTAGTGCATCTTACTTATGTTTTGTGCAAAATTAGTGCCGTAGAATATTCATATCGAAGTTTTAATTAGAAGATCATATAAAAGGCATGATTAGGAGTAATTATATTAATTTATAATAAATTATGTATAATTATACGGCCAAAAATATTAAAAAACTCAAAAACTTGTTTAAACAGCTGTTTTTAAAGCCTCCTACTTATGTTTTGTGCAAAATTAGTGTTGTAGAATGTTCATATTGAAGTGTTAATTAGATAATATTTTAATAGGCATAATTAGGTGTGATTACTTTAATTTTCACTAAATTATGTGTAGTTATTGGGCCAAATTTTCTGAAATACTCAAATAAGTTTTTTCAAATAGATGTTTCTAATGCATCTTACTTATGTTTTGGGAGAAAATAGAGTCGTAGAATATTCATATCGAAGTGTTAATTGCACAATCTTATAATAGGCATAATTAGGAGTAATTATGTTAATTTGCACGGAACTATGTGTATTTACGGGGCCAATTTTTTTAAGAAAGTCAAACAACTTGTTTAAACAGCAGTTTTTAATGCATCTTACTGATGTTTTGTGCCAAATTAGCGTCATAGAATATTCATATCGAAGTTTTAATTAGATAATCTTATAATAGGAATAATTAGAGTAATTATATTAATTTGCACGAAATTATATGTAGTTATGCGGCAAAAAGTTTGAGAAACTCAATCAACTAGTTTAAATTGTTGTTTTTTTAATGCATCTTACTTATGCTTTGTGCAAACTAAGTGTCGTAGAATACTCATATCGAAGTAGTAATTGGATAATCTTCTAATAGGCATGATTAGGAGTAATTATGTTAATTTTCACGAAATTATAAGTAGTTATGAGACAATAAATTTTGAAAATCTTAAACAACTTGTTTAAACAGCAGTTTTAAGTGTATCTTATTTATGTTTTATGAAAAATTACTGTTATAGGATATTCATATCGGAGTGTTAATTGGATAATTATATAATAGACATAATTAGTAGTAATTATATTAATTTGCGCGAAGTTATGTGTAGGTATGCAGCAAACAATTTAAAAAAAAACTCAAACAACTTGTTTAAACTGCTGTTTTTAATGCATCTTACTTATTTTGAATGTAAAATTCGTGTCGTAGAATGTTAATATCGATGTGATAATTGGATAATCTTCCAATAGGCATAATTACGAGTAAAAATATTAATTTTCACGAAATTATTTATCGTTATGAGGCAATAAATATTGAAAATCTGAAATAACATGTTTAAACAGCAATTTCTAATGTATCATACTTATGTTTTATGTAAAATTAGTGTCCTATGATATTCATATTGAAGTGTTAATTTGACAATCTCATAATAGACATAGTTAGGAGTAATTATATTAATTCGCTCGAAATTATGTGTAGTTTTGATGCAAAAAAATGTTGAAAATCTTAAACAACTTGTTTAAAAAACAGTTTTGAATGCGTCTTACTTATATTTTGTGCAAAATCAGCGTCATAGAATATTCATATCTAAGTTTTATTTCCACAATCATATAATAGGCATAATTAGGAGTAATTGTATTAATTTTTAAGAAATTACATGTAGGTAATGCGGCCAACGATTTTTAAAAACTCAAACAACTTTTTTAAACAACTGTTTTCAATGAATCTTATTTATGTTTTGTGCAAAATTTGTGTCGTACAATGTTCATATCGAAGTGTTAATTGAATAATCTTCTAATAGGTATAATTAGGAGTAATTAGTTTAATTTTTACGAAATTATGTATAGTTATGAGTCAAACAATATAAAAAATCTTAAACAACTTGTTTAAACAGCAGTTTCTAATATATCTTACTTATGTTTGATGAAAAATTAGTATCGTAAGATATTCATATCGAAGGGTTAATTGGAAAATATTATAATAGGCATAATTAGGAGTAATTCTATTAATTTGTACGAAATTATGAGTACTTATGCGGCCAAATATTTTGAAAAACGCAAACAACTTGTTTAAACAGCTGCTTTTAATGCATCCTACTTATGTCCTGTGCAAAATTAGTGCCGTAGAATGTTCATATCGAAGTGTTAATTGGCTAATATGTTAACGGGCATAATTAGGAGTAATTATATTAATTTTTACGAAATTATATGTAGTCGTGAGGCAAAAAATGTTGAAAAACTTAACTTCTTTAAATAACAGTTTCTAATGCATCTCACTTGTGTTTTGAGAAAAAATAGTGCCCTAAAATATTTATTTTGATGTGTTAACTGAATAATCTTATAACCTAACATAATTATGAGTAATTATATTAATTTGCACCAAATTATGTGTAGTTATGCGGCCAAAAATTTTCATAAAGGCAAACAACTTGTTTAAACAGCAGTTTTTAACGCATCTTACTTATGTTTTGTGTGATTTTAGCGTTATAGAATATTCATATCGATGTTTTCATTGGATAATTTTATAATAATCGTAATCAGGAGTAATTGTATTAATTTGCACGAAATTATATGTAGTTATGCGGACAAAAATTTTGAAAAACTCAAACAACTCGTTTAAATAGCAGTTTTTAATGCATCTTACTTATATTTTACGCAAAATTAGAGTTGTAGAATATTCATATCGAAATTTTTATTAAAGAATCTTACAATAGGCATAATTAGGAGTAATTATATTAACTTATAAGAAATTTTGTGTAGCTATGCAGTCAAAAAATTTGAAAAACTCAAATAACTTGTTTAAACAGCTGTTTTTAGTGCATCTTACTTATGTTTTGTGCAAAATTAGTGCCGTAGAATATTCATATCGAAGTTTTAATTAGAAGATCATATAAAAGGCTTGATTAGGAGTAATTATATTAATTTATAATAAATTATGTATAATTATACGGCCAAAAATATTAAAAAACTCAAAAACTTGTTTAAACAGCTGTTTTTAAGGCCTCCTACTTATGTTTTGTGCAAAATTAGTGTTGTAGAATGTTCATATTGAAGTGTTAATTAGATAATATTTTAATAGGCATAATTAGGTGTGATTACTTTAATTTTCACTAAATTATGTGTAGTTATTGGGCCAAATTTTCTGAAATACTCAAATAAGTTTTTTCAAATAGATGTTTCTAATGCATCTTACTTATGTTTTGGGAGAAAATAGAGTCGTAGAATATTCATATCGAAGTGTTAATTGCACAATCTTATAATAGGCATAATTAGGAGTAATTATGTTAATTTGCACGGAACTATGTGTATTTACGGGGCCAAATTTTTTAAGAAAGTCAAACAACTTGTTTAAACAGCAGTTTTTAATGCATCTTACTGATGTTTTGTGCCAAATTAGCGTCATAGAATATTCATATCGAAGTTTTAATTAGATAATCTTATAATAGGAATAATTAGAGTAATTATATTAATTTGCACGAAATTATATGTAGTTATGCGGCAAAAAGTTTGAGAAACTCAATCAACTAGTTTAAATTGTTTTTTTTTTAATGCATCTTACTTATGCTTTGTGCAAACTAAGTGTCGTAGAATACTCATATCGAAGTAGTAATTGGATAATCTTCTAATAGGCATGATTAGGAGTAATTATGTTAATTTTCACGAAATTATAAGTAGTTATGAGACAATAAATTTTGAAAATCTTAAACAACTTGTTTAAACAGCAGTTTTAAGTGTATCTTATTTATGTTTTATGAAAAATTACTGTTATAGGATATTCATATCGGAGTGTTAATTGGATAATTATATAATAGACATAATTAGTAGTAATTATATTAATTTGCGCGAAGTTATGTGTAGGTATGCAGCAAACAATTTAAAAAAAAACTCAAACAACTTGTTTAAACTGCTGTTTTTAATGCATCTTACTTATTTTGAATGTAAAATTCGTGTCGTAGAATGTTAATATCGATGTGATAATTGGATAATCTTCCAATAGGCATAATTACGAGTAAAAATATTAATTTTCACGAAATTATTTATCGTTATGAGGCAATAAATATTGAAAATCTGAAATAACATGTTTAAACAGCAATTTCTAATGTATCATACTTATGTTTTATGTAAAATTAGTGTCCTATGATATTCATATTGAAGTGTTAATTTGACAATCTCATAATAGACATAGTTAGGAGTAATTATATTAATTCGCTCGAAATTATGTGTAGTTTTGATGCAAAAAAATGTTGAAAATCTTAAACAACTTGTTTAAAAAACAGTTTTGAATGCGTCTTACTTATATTTTGTGCAAAATCAGCGTCATAGAATATTCATATCTAAGTTTTATTTCCACAATCATATAATAGGCATAATTAGGAGTAATTGTATTAATTTTTAAGAAATTACATGTAGGTAATGCGGCCAACGATTTTTAAAAACTCAAACAACTTTTTTAAACAACTGTTTTCAATGAATCTTATTTATGTTTTGTGCAAAATTTGTGTCGTACAATGTTCATATCGAAGTGTTAATTGAATAATCTTCTAATAGGTATAATTAGGAGTAATTAGTTTAATTTTTACGAAATTATGTATAGTTATGAGTCAAACAATATAAAAAATCTTAAACAACTTGTTTAAACAGCAGTTTCTAATATATCTTACTTATGTTTGATGAAAAATTAGTATCGTAAGATATTCATATCGAAGGGTTAATTGGAAAATATTATAATAGGCATAATTAGGAGTAATTCTATTAATTTGTACGAAATTATGAGTACTTATGCGGCCAAATATTTTGAAAAACGCAAACAACTTGTTTAAACAGCTGCTTTTAATGCATCCTACTTATGTCCTGTGCAAAATTAGTGCCGTAGAATGTTCATATCGAAGTGTTAATTGGCTAATATGTTAACGGGCATAATTAGGAGTAATTATATTAATTTTTACGAAATTATATGTAGTCGTGAGGCAAAAAATGTTGAAAAACTTAACTTCTTTAAATAACAGTTTCTAATGCATCTCACTTGTGTTTTGAGAAAAAATAGTGCCCTAAAATATTTATTTTGATGTGTTAACTGAATAATCTTATAACCTAACATAATTATGAGTAATTATATTAATTTGCACCAAATTATGTGTAGTTATGCGGCCAAAAATTTTCATAAAGGCAAACAACTTGTTTAAACAGCAGTTTTTAACGCATCTTACTTATGTTTTGTGTGATTTTAGCGTTATAGAATATTCATATCGATGTTTTCATTGGATAATTTTATAATAATCGTAATCAGGAGTAATTGTATTAATTTGCACGAAATTATATGTAGTTATGCGGACAAAAATTTTGAAAAACTCAAACAACTCGTTTAAATAGCAGTTTTTAATGCATCTTACTTATATTTTACGCAAAATTAGAGTTGTAGAATATTCATATCGAAATTTTTATTAAAGAATCTTACAATAGGCATAATTAGGAGTAATTATATTAACTTATAAGAAATTTTGTGTAGCTATGCAGTCAAAAAATTTGAAAAACTCAAATAACTTGTTTAAACAGCTGTTTTTAGTGCATCTTACTTATGTTTTGTGCAAAATTAGTGCCGTAGAATATTCATATCGAAGTTTTAATTAGAAGATCATATAAAAGGCTTGATTAGGAGTAATTATATTAATTTATAATAAATTATGTATAATTATACGGCCAAAAATATTAAAAAACTCAAAAACTTGTTTAAACAGCTGTTTTTAAGGCCTCCTACTTATGTTTTGTGCAAAATTAGTGTTGTAGAATGTTCATATTGAAGTGTTAATTAGATAATATTTTAATAGGCATAATTAGGTGTGATTACTTTAATTTTCACTAAATTATGTGTAGTTATTGGGCCAAATTTTCTGAAATACTCAAATAAGTTTTTTCAAATAGATGTTTCTAATGCATCTTACTTATGTTTTGGGAGAAAATAGAGTCGTAGAATATTCATATCGAAGTGTTAATTGCACAATCTTATAATAGGCATAATTAGGAGTAATTATGTTAATTTGCACGGAACTATGTGTATTTACGGGGCCAATTTTTTAAGAAAGTCAAACAACTTGTTTAAACAGCAGTTTTTAATGCATCTTACTGATGTTTTGTGCCAAATTAGCGTCATAGAATATTCATATCGAAGTTTTAATTAGATAATCTTATAATAGGAATAATTAGAGTAATTATATTAATTTGCACGAAATTATATGTAGTTATGCGGCAAAAAGTTTGAGAAACTCAATCAACTAGTTTAAATTGTTTTTTTTTAATGCATCTTACTTATGCTTTGTGCAAACTAAGTGTCGTAGAATACTCATATCGAAGTAGTAATTGGATAATCTTCTAATAGGCATGATTAGGAGTAATTATGTTAATTTTCACGAAATTATAAGTAGTTATGAGACAATAAATTTTGAAAATCTTAAACAACTTGTTTAAACAGCAGTTTTAAGTGTATCTTATTTATGTTTTATGAAAAATTACTGTTATAGGATATTCATATCGGAGTGTTAATTGGATAATTATATAATAGACATAATTAGTAGTAATTATATTAATTTGCGCGAAGTTATGTGTAGGTATGCAGCAAACAATTTAAAAAAAAACTCAAACAACTTGTTTAAACTGCTGTTTTTAATGCATCTTACTTATTTTGAATGTAAAATTCGTGTCGTAGAATGTTAATATCGATGTGATAATTGGATAATCTTCCAATAGGCATAATTACGAGTAAAAATATTAATTTTCACGAAATTATTTATCGTTATGAGGCAATAAATATTGAAAATCTGAAATAACATGTTTAAACAGCAATTTCTAATGTATCATACTTATGTTTTATGTAAAATTAGTGTCCTATGATATTCATATTGAAGTGTTAATTTGACAATCTCATAATAGACATAGTTAGGAGTAATTATATTAATTCGCTCGAAATTATGTGTAGTTTTGATGCAAAAAAATGTTGAAAATCTTAAACAACTTGTTTAAAAAACAGTTTTGAATGCGTCTTACTTATATTTTGTGCAAAATCAGCGTCATAGAATATTCATATCTAAGTTTTATTTCCACAATCATATAATAGGCATAATTAGGAGTAATTGTATTAATTTTTAAGAAATTACATGTAGGTAATGCGGCCAACGATTTTTAAAAACTCAAACAACTTTTTTAAACAACTGTTTTCAATGAATCTTATTTATGTTTTGTGCAAAATTTGTGTCGTACAATGTTCATATCGAAGTGTTAATTGAATAATCTTCTAATAGGTATAATTAGGAGTAATTAGTTTAATTTTTACGAAATTATGTATAGTTATGAGTCAAACAATATAAAAAATCTTAAACAACTTGTTTAAACAGCAGTTTCTAATATATCTTACTTATGTTTGATGAAAAATTAGTATCGTAAGATATTCATATCGAAGGGTTAATTGGAAAATATTATAATAGGCATAATTAGGAGTAATTCTATTAATTTGTACGAAATTATGAGTACTTATGCGGCCAAATATTTTGAAAAACGCAAACAACTTGTTTAAACAGCTGCTTTTAATGCATCCTACTTATGTCCTGTGCAAAATTAGTGCCGTAGAATGTTCATATCGAAGTGTTAATTGGCTAATATGTTAACGGGCATAATTAGGAGTAATTATATTAATTTTTACGAAATTATATGTAGTCGTGAGGCAAAAAATGTTGAAAAACTTAACTTCTTTAAATAACAGTTTCTAATGCATCTCACTTGTGTTTTGAGAAAAAATAGTGCCCTAAAATATTTATTTTGATGTGTTAACTGAATAATCTTATAACCTAACATAATTATGAGTAATTATATTAATTTGCACCAAATTATGTGTAGTTATGCGGCCAAAAATTTTCATAAAGGCAAACAACTTGTTTAAACAGCAGTTTTTAACGCATCTTACTTATGTTTTGTGTGATTTTAGCGTTATAGAATATTCATATCGATGTTTTCATTGGATAATTTTATAATAATCGTAATCAGGAGTAATTGTATTAATTTGCACGAAATTATATGTAGTTATGCGGACAAAAATTTTGAAAAACTCAAACAACTCGTTTAAATAGCAGTTTTTAATGCATCTTACTTATATTTTACGCAAAATTAGAGTTGTAGAATATTCATATCGAAATTTTTATTAAAGAATCTTACAATAGGCATAATTAGGAGTAATTATATTAACTTATAAGAAATTTTGTGTAGCTATGCAGTCAAAAAATTTGAAAAACTCAAATAACTTGTTTAAACAGCTGTTTTTAGTGCATCTTACTTATGTTTTGTGCAAAATTAGTGCCGTAGAATATTCATATCGAAGTTTTAATTAGAAGATCATATAAAAGGCTTGATTAGGAGTAATTATATTAATTTATAATAAATTATGTATAATTATACGGCCAAAAATATTAAAAAACTCAAAAACTTGTTTAAACAGCTGTTTTTAAGGCCTCCTACTTATGTTTTGTGCAAAATTAGTGTTGTAGAATGTTCATATTGAAGTGTTAATTAGATAATATTTTAATAGGCATAATTAGGTGTGATTACTTTAATTTTCACTAAATTATGTGTAGTTATTGGGCCAAATTTTCTGAAATACTCAAATAAGTTTTTTCAAATAGATGTTTCTAATGCATCTTACTTATGTTTTGGGAGAAAATAGAGTCGTAGAATATTCATATCGAAGTGTTAATTGCACAATCTTATAATAGGCATAATTAGGAGTAATTATGTTAATTTGCACGGAACTATGTGTATTTACGGGGCCAAATTTTTTAAGAAAGTCAAACAACTTGTTTAAACAGCAGTTTTTAATGCATCTTACTGATGTTTTGTGCCAAATTAGCGTCATAGAATATTCATATCGAAGTTTTAATTAGATAATCTTATAATAGGAATAATTAGAGTAATTATATTAATTTGCACGAAATTATATGTAGTTATGCGGCAAAAAGTTTGAGAAACTCAATCAACTAGTTTAAATTGTTTTTTTTTAATGCATCTTACTTATGCTTTGTGCAAACTAAGTGTCGTAGAATACTCATATCGAAGTAGTAATTGGATAATCTTCTAATAGGCATGATTAGGAGTAATTATGTTAATTTTCACGAAATTATAAGTAGTTATGAGACAATAAATTTTGAAAATCTTAAACAACTTGTTTAAACAGCAGTTTTAAGTGTATCTTATTTATGTTTTATGAAAAATTACTGTTATAGGATATTCATATCGGAGTGTTAATTGGATAATTATATAATAGACATAATTAGTAGTAATTATATTAATTTGCGCGAAGTTATGTGTAGGTATGCAGCAAACAATTTAAAAAAAACTCAAACAACTTGTTTAAACTGCTGTTTTTAATGCATCTTACTTATTTTGAATGTAAAATTCGTGTCGTAGAATGTTAATATCGATGTGATAATTGGATAATCTTCCAATAGGCATAATTACGAGTAAAAATATTAATTTTCACGAAATTATTTATCGTTATGAGGCAATAAATATTGAAAATCTGAAATAACATGTTTAAACAGCAATTTCTAATGTATCATACTTATGTTTTATGTAAAATTAGTGTCCTATGATATTCATATTGAAGTGTTAATTTGACAATCTCATAATAGACATAGTTAGGAGTAATTATATTAATTCGCTCGAAATTATGTGTAGTTTTGATGCAAAAAAATGTTGAAAATCTTAAACAACTTGTTTAAAAAACAGTTTTGAATGCGTCTTACTTATATTTTGTGCAAAATCAGCGTCATAGAATATTCATATCTAAGTTTTATTTCCACAATCATATAATAGGCATAATTAGGAGTAATTGTATTAATTTTTAAGAAATTACATGTAGGTAATGCGGCCAACGATTTTTAAAAACTCAAACAACTTTTTTAAACAACTGTTTTCAATGAATCTTATTTATGTTTTGTGCAAAATTTGTGTCGTACAATGTTCATATCGAAGTGTTAATTGAATAATCTTCTAATAGGTATAATTAGGAGTAATTAGTTTAATTTTTACGAAATTATGTATAGTTATGAGTCAAACAATATAAAAAATCTTAAACAACTTGTTTAAACAGCAGTTTCTAATATATCTTACTTATGTTTGATGAAAAATTAGTATCGTAAGATATTCATATCGAAGGGTTAATTGGAAAATATTATAATAGGCATAATTAGGAGTAATTCTATTAATTTGTACGAAATTATGAGTACTTATGCGGCCAAATATTTTGAAAAACGCAAACAACTTGTTTAAACAGCTGCTTTTAATGCATCCTACTTATGTCCTGTGCAAAATTAGTGCCGTAGAATGTTCATATCGAAGTGTTAATTGGCTAATATGTTAACGGGCATAATTAGGAGTAATTATATTAATTTTTACGAAATTATATGTAGTCGTGAGGCAAAAAATGTTGAAAAACTTAACTTCTTTAAATAACAGTTTCTAATGCATCTCACTTGTGTTTTGAGAAAAAATAGTGCCCTAAAATATTTATTTTGATGTGTTAACTGAATAATCTTATAACCTAACATAATTATGAGTAATTATATTAATTTGCACCAAATTATGTGTAGTTATGCGGCCAAAAATTTTCATAAAGGCAAACAACTTGTTTAAACAGCAGTTTTTAACGCATCTTACTTATGTTTTGTGTGATTTTAGCGTTATAGAATATTCATATCGATGTTTTCATTGGATAATTTTATAATAATCGTAATCAGGAGTAATTGTATTAATTTGCACGAAATTATATGTAGTTATGCGGACAAAAATTTTGAAAAACTCAAACAACTCGTTTAAATAGCAGTTTTTAATGCATCTTACTTATATTTTACGCAAAATTAGAGTTGTAGAATATTCATATCGAAATTTTTATTAAAGAATCTTACAATAGGCATAATTAGGAGTAATTATATTAACTTATAAGAAATTTTGTGTAGCTATGCAGTCAAAAAATTTGAAAAACTCAAATAACTTGTTTAAACAGCTGTTTTTAGTGCATCTTACTTATGTTTTGTGCAAAATTAGTGCCGTAGAATATTCATATCGAAGTTTTAATTAGAAGATCATATAAAAGGCTTGATTAGGAGTAATTATATTAATTTATAATAAATTATGTATAATTATACGGCCAAAAATATTAAAAAACTCAAAAACTTGTTTAAACAGCTGTTTTTAAGGCCTCCTACTTATGTTTTGTGCAAAATTAGTGTTGTAGAATGTTCATATTGAAGTGTTAATTAGATAATATTTTAATAGGCATAATTAGGTGTGATTACTTTAATTTTCACTAAATTATGTGTAGTTATTGGGCCAAATTTTTGAAATACTCAAATAAGTTTTTTCAAATAGATGTTTCTAATGCATCTTACTTATGTTTTGGGAGAAAATAGAGTCGTAGAATATTCATATCGAAGTGTTAATTGCACAATCTTATAATAGGCATAATTAGGAGTAATTATGTTAATTTGCACGGAACTATGTGTATTTACGGGGCCAAATTTTTTAAGAAAGTCAAACAACTTGTTTAAACAGCAGTTTTTAATGCATCTTACTGATGTTTTGTGCCAAATTAGCGTCATAGAATATTCATATCGAAGTTTTAATTAGATAATCTTATAATAGGAATAATTAGAGTAATTATATTAATTTGCACGAAATTATATGTAGTTATGCGGCAAAAAGTTTGAGAAACTCAATCAACTAGTTTAAATTGTTTTTTTTTAATGCATCTTACTTATGCTTTGTGCAAACTAAGTGTCGTAGAATACTCATATCGAAGTAGTAATTGGATAATCTTCTAATAGGCATGATTAGGAGTAATTATGTTAATTTTCACGAAATTATAAGTAGTTATGAGACAATAAATTTTGAAAATCTTAAACAACTTGTTTAAACAGCAGTTTTAAATGTATCTTATTTATGTTTTATGAAAAATTACTGTTATAGGATATTCATATCGGAGTGTTAATTGGATAATTATATAATAGACATAATTAGTAGTAATTATATTAATTTGCGCGAAGTTATGTGTAGGTATGCAGCAAACAATTTAAAAAAACTCAAACAACTTGTTTAAACTGCTGTTTTTAATGCATCTTACTTATTTTGAATGTAAAATTCGTGTCGTAGAATGTTAATATCGATGTGATAATTGGATAATCTTCCAATAGGCATAATTACGAGTAAAATATTAATTTTCACGAAATTATTTATCGTTATGAGGCAATAAATATTGAAAATCTGAAATAACATGTTTAAACAGCAATTTCTAATGTATCATACTTATGTTTTATGTAAAATTAGTGTCCTATGATATTCATATTGAAGTGTTAATTTGACAATCTTATAATAGACATAGTTAGGAGTAATTATATTAATTCGCTCGAAATTATGTGTAGTTTTGATGCAAAAAAATGTTGAAAATCTTAAACAACTTGTTTAAAAAACAGTTTTGAATGCGTCTTACTTATATTTTGTGCAAAATCAGCGTCATAGAATATTCATATCTAAGTTTTATTTCCACAATCATATAATAGGCATAATTAGGAGTAATTGTATTAATTTTTAAGAAATTACATGTAGGTAATGCGCCAACGATTTTTAAAAACTCAAACAACTTTTTTAAACAACTGTTTTCAATGAATCTTATTTATGTTTTGTGCAAAATTTGTGTCGTACAATGTTCATATCGAAGTGTTAATTGAATAATCTTCTAATAGGTATAATTAGGAGTAATTAGTTTAATTTTTACGAAATTATGTATAGTTATGAGTCAAACAATATAAAAAATCTTAAACAACTTGTTTAAACAGCAGTTTCTAATATATCTTACTTATGTTTGATGAAAAATTAGTATCGTAAGATATTCATATCGAAGGGTTAATTGGAAAATATTATAATAGGCATAATTAGGAGTAATTCTATTAATTTGTACGAAATTATGAGTACTTATGCGGCCAAATATTTTGAAAAACGCAAACAACTTGTTTAAACAGCTATTTTTAATGCATCCTACTTATGTCCTGTGCAAAATTAGTGCCGTAGAATGTTCATATCGAAGTGTTAATTGGCTAATATGTTAATGGGCATAATTAGGAGTAATTATATTAATTTTTATGAAATTATATGTAGTCATGAGGCAAAAAATGTTGAAAAACTTAACTTTTTTAAATAACAGTTTCTAATGCATCTCACTTGTGTTTTGAGAAAAAATAGTGCCCTAAAATATTCATATTGATGTGTTAACTGAATAATCTTATAACCTAACATAATTATGAGTAATTATATTAATTTGCACCAAATTTTGTGTAGTTATGCGGCCAAAAATTTTCCTAAAGGCAAACAACTTGTTTAAACAGCAGTTTTTAACGCATCTTACTTATGTTTTGTGCGATTTTAGCGTTATAGAATATTCATATCGATGTTTTTATTGGATAATTTTATAATAAGCGTAATCAGGAGTAATTGTATTAATTTGTACGAAATTATATGTAGTTATGCGGACAAAAATTTTGAAAAACTCAAACAACTCATTTAAATAGCAGTTTTTAATGCATCTTACTTATATTTTACGCAAAATTAGAGTTGTAGAATATTCATATCGAAATTTTTATTAAAGAATCTTACAATAGGCATATTTAGGAGTAATTATATTAACTTATAAGAAATTTTGTGTAGCTATGCAGTCAAAAAATTTGAAAAACTCAAATAACTTGTTTAAACAGCTGTTTTTAGTGCATCTTACTTATGTTTTGTGCAAAATTAGTGCCGTAGAATATTCATATCGAAGTTTTAATTAGAAGATCATATAAAAGGCATGATTAGGAGTAATTATATTAATTTATAATAAATTATGTATAATTATACGGCCAAAAATATTAAAAAACTCAAACAACTTGTTTAAACAAGCTGTTTTTAAAGCCTCCTACTTATGTTTTGTGCAAAATTAGTATTGTAGAATGTTCATATTGAAGTGTTAATTAGATAATATTTTAATATTCATCATTATGTGTGATTACTTTAATTTTCACTAAATTATGTGTAGTTATTGGGCCAAAATTTTTGAAATACTCAAATAAGTTTTTTCAAATAGATGTTTCTAATGCATCTTACTTATGTTTTGGGAGAAAATAGAGTCGTAGAATATTCATATCGAAGTGTTAATTGAACAATCTTATAATATGCATAATTAGGAGTAATTATGTTAATTTGCACGGAACTATGTGTATTTACGGGGCCAATTTTTTTAAGAAAGTATAACAACTTGTTTAAACAGCAGTTTTTAATGCATCTTACTGATGTTTTGTGCCAAATTAGCGTCATAGAATATTCATATCGAAGTTTTAATTAGATAATCTTATAATAGGAATAATTAGAGTAATTATATTAATTTGCACGAAATTATATGTAGTTATGCGGCAAAAAGTTTGAGAAACTCAATCAACTAGTTTAAATTGTTTTTTTTTAATGCATCTTACTTATGCTTTGTGCAAACTAAGTGTCGTAGAATACTCATATCGAAGTAGTAATTGGATAATCTTCTAATAGGCATGATTAGGAGTAATTATATTAATTTTCACGAAATTATAAGTAGTTATGAGACAATAAATTTTGAAAATCTTAAACAACTTGTTTAAACAATAGTTTTAAATGTATCTTATTTATGTTTTATGAAAAATTACTGTTATAGGATATTCATATCGGAGTGTTAATTAGATAATTATATAATAGACATAATTAGTAGTAATTATATTAATTTGCGCGAAGTTATGTGTAGGTATGCAGCAAAAAATTTAAAAAACTCAAACAACTTGTTTAAACTGCTGTTTTTAATGCATCTTACTTATTTTGAATGTAAAATTCGTGTCGTAGAATGTTAATATCGATGTGATAATTGGATAATCTTCCAATAGGCATAATTACGAGTAATTATATTAATTTTCACGAAATTATTTATCGTTATGAGGCAATAAATATTGAAAATCTGAAATAACATGTTTAAACAGCAATTTCTAATGTATCATACTTATGTTTTATGTAAAATTAGTGTCCTATGATATTCATATTGAAGTGTTAATTTGACAATCTTATAATAGACATAGTTAGGAGTAATTATATTAATTCGCTCGAAATTATGTGTAGTTTTGATGCAAAAAAATGTTGAAAATCTTAAACAACTTGTTTAAAAAACAGTTTTGAATGCGTCTTACTTATATTTTGTGCAAAATCAGCGTCATAGAATATTCATATCTAAGTTTTATTTCCACAATCATATAATAGGCATAATTAGGAGTAATTGTATTAATTTTTAAGAAATTACATGTAGGTAATGCGGCCAACGATTTTCAAAAACTCAAACAACTTTTTTAAACAACTGTTTTCAATGAATCTTATTTATGTTTTGTGCAAAATTTGTGTCGTACAATGTTCATATCGAAGTGTTAATTGAATAATCTTCTAATAGGTATAATTAGGAGTAATTAGTTTAATTTTTACGAAATTATGTATAGTTATGAGTCAAAACAATATAAAAAATCTTAAACAACTTGTTTAAACAGCAGTTTCTAATATATCTTACTTATGTTTGATGAAAAATTAGTATCGTAAGATATTCATATCGAAGGGTTAATTGGAAAATATTATAATAGGCATAATTAGGAGTAATTATATTAATTTGTACGAAATTATGAGTACTTATGCGGCCAAATTGTTTTGAAAAACGCAAACAACTTGTTTAAACAGCTATTTTTAATGCATCCTACTTATGTCCTGTGCAAAATTAGTGCCGTAGAATGTTCATATCGAAGTGTTAATTGGCTAATATGTTAATGGGCATAATTAGGAGTAATTATATTAATTTTTACGAAATTATATGTAGTCATGAGGCAAAAAATGTTGAAAAACTTAACTTCTTTAAATAACATTTTCTAATGCATCTCACTTATGTTTTGAGAAAAATAGTGCCCTAAAATATTTATTTTGATGTGTTAACTGAATAATCTTATAACCTAACATAATTATGAGTAATTATATTAATTTGCACCAAATTATGTGTAGTTATGCGGCCAAAAATTTTCCATAAAGGCAAAAACTTGTTTAAACAGCAGTTTTTAA